>UELU01137091.1:0-20513 GCA_900490025.1 Megastigmus dorsalis
GTATAATGTTGTTTATGAAAGTCTTGTTGACGGCCGCCATATTGGATCTTCTAGGGGTTATAACAAAAAACTGACACCGGCAATAGAAAGGGCATCCTCGAAAACCCCTGAGGTAATATTTTGAAGAAAAAATATCGTACCGTCAGCAATAGAGAATGCGTTGTATAAATCTGAACACCTCAGCGTTAATGGGTTAAAACGCTAAAATAAAAAATTTCATATTACAATATTTTGGTGAAAAATAAAGATATCCCAAAAAATCCAAGTAGGTTTGAAAGGGGAAGATTAGTACTTTCAAATTCCATATTAGCTTTTGTGGTAGACATTTTCCTTGTTCCGTTACATAACCTCAAAAACAGCTAAAAAGGTTAGGATATCTTGAAAACCTGACGTACAGGAGCAATTTTGAGCTCGGATTCGGATTCAGCGCATCAAAATCCTTCGGAAATGTTTGGTCTGCTTTCTGGCGTTTGACTTTTGTCAAATTTTGTCAGCCTGTGTAATAAAAGATGGCCCTATGCACCTAATCGTCAACTCCGACTGAATTTCATCCGTAAACCAAAAACACTATAGAGCGGATTACTAGACGCAATGTTCAGCGACCCTGGGCACACACTCTAAAATCAACTCAGCAACTACACACATAAATACGTTAATGATAATTTTCATTGATACCAACTCCACGACTTATATCTGTTCTATTCGACATACTTCTAGACATACTTTCTGCCATACCTTTCTCCATACTTCTCGGTATACTTTCTGCCATATCTTTTTCCATACTTCTAGGCATACTTTCTACCACACCTTTTTCCATACTCCTTTGCATCCTTTCCACCATACATCAATTTAGAGCTAAGAGTCTGTCTATGATAACCTACGGAACTTAGTGTCAAATATGAACTCTGCAAGAAGAGACATGGATACTTTGTTCATGATAATTTTAATAGTTTCAAATTGTACGACCTTGTCGCCGACGGTGAATCCGGCGTGGTCGGAGACTGTCCCCATCCCCGGCGGTAAACAACACACCGATGCCTAGGATTCGAATTGCGGAGGAGGGTTTGCGAGCTAGAGCAGGAAAGGATGCCCCTTTCCTGGCTCTAGGAGGGTGGAGACATGAGAATCATGGTGTCGAGTCTAGTAAGAAAGCGAGTAGGGTAGCGCCTGAAAGCGATTCCGAAGAGCGAGATCGAGAGGAAGTGAAGAAGAAACCAGAGGACGTAGCGAATAGAGAGAGAATGAAGAATAAATCAGAGGACGTACTGGACCGAGAAGAGAAGAAGAAAAGGGAGGACTTAGCGAATCGAGAAGAAGTGAAGAGAAGACGAGAAGGGGGATTAAGCAGAGAAGAAACGAAGGAGACGACAGTGCGTGATGGGAAGAACCTGGCGTCAGAATCGTCTCCGACCGCGGAGGAGGTGAGGGAAGAGTGATAATCGCAACAAGAGAGGAAGGAGACGACAGTGCGTGATGGGAAGAACCTGGCGCCAGAATCGTCTCCGACCGTGGAGAGGATGAGGAAAAACAAAGAATCGCAACAAAAGAAGAGTACGGACACTATAAAGCGAGAACTGCCTCGAAGCGTAGAAAATCTAAACAAGGAACTGGAAAGGCTAGCTAAGGAGTTCGGGACAGACGGAGCGCGCTCACCGGTGAGAGAGGAGAAGCAAGCGACACCACAAACATCACTCAGCAAAGTGTCAAAGCCATTGAAGATGGATTTAGCGCCGAGCTTGGGACAAGAAGAAGTGCCCGAGGAAAGCGACGATGTGGCCAGTACAGCCATGGAGAACAGATTCTATCTCTCGGTGGTGCTGGGAGGCCACATCTGCAAAGCACTATTCGACTCAGGGTCCATTATCTCGTTCGTGGGGCCCTCCTTAGCCGAAAAATTTAAAAATCGAATACGCGCCAGCGATTCGTATGTGAAAAACGTGACGAGAGGAGTGAGTAGAACAGCGGGAAAATTGGATGTAATGCTATATGTGGATGGTACCTTCGGAGCGCCAAGTCTTAAGGTTTTGCTAAATACGGACTACGAGATGGTCCTAGGCGCCGATTTCGCGCACGATTGGGGCATCGAGATGAAGTGGAGAAATAACGAATGGAGAGTGCCGTATGGAGAGTGGAGGAGGTTCAATACGTACGATAAGGGAGGCCCAGGAGTGATTATCGCAGAATGCGCCGGGATCTCAGCATTGAGTGAGAACGAAAAGGAGTTAGTAGAGAAGCTCGTCAACGACCTGCTTCCCCCGACGTCGGATGTGATGGGGCTAACAAGGCACGCGAAGCACTATATCGATGTGAGGGGAGCAGAGCCAATCAAACATCGCCCAAGGAGAATGTCGCCATGGATGATGCAGATAGCGCAAGAAGAGGTCGATAGGATGTTGAGCAAGGGGATAATTGAGAGGTCGTCGAGTGAATGGAGTAGTGCCCCGGTAATCCTCAAGAAATCCGACGGAGAGCCGCGATTTTGTATCGATTATCGCGACTTGAATACGGTGACGGTGAAAGACGCCTACCCAATCCCGAGTATGGATAGCATACTCGACAAGTTGAGGAAAGCACGATATTTGTCCAAGGTGGATCTGAAGTGGGCGTATCACCAAGTGCCGATGGACGAAGCGAGCAAGCAGTACACAGCGTTCGCCATACCGAGGTCAGGACTCTACCAGTTCACCCGGATGCGCTTCGGACTTACAAATGCGCCAATGACGTTTCAGCGCCTGATAGACGCCATATTTGGCCCAGAGTTCGAGCCTCACATCTTCTAGTACCTAGACGATATTATTATCGCGACAGAGATGCTGGAAGAGCACCTGAAGTGGCTCGAGGTGGTATTGCGGAAAGTGGTAGAAGCGGGTATGATAGTCAATCGCGTCGAATGCGAGTTCTGCTGCTTGAGGGTGCAGTATCTCGGTTTTCTGCTGGATAGCGAGGGATTGCGCCCAGATCCAGAAAAGGTAGCGCCAGTGATTGAGTATCCAGCGCCGAGGACGGTAAAGCAGCTGCGCCGATTTTTGGGAATGGTAGGGTGGTATTCGCGCTTCATAGCTGATGATTCCGAGCTGAAGATATCCCTTCTCAAGCTATTAGGCAAGGGACAGGAGTGGACGTGGGGAGAAGAACAACAGGAGAGATTTGAAGGATTGAAGCGAGCTTTGACGACAGCGCCAGTACTAGCTCGTCCGGATTTTTCAAAGTAGTTCATCGTGCAGTGCGATGCGAGCAATTATGCTCTAGGCGCCGTATTGACGCAGCAGATGGACGACGGCGAGCATCCGATTGTCTCTGTGAGCCGAGTACTATCGCCAGCCGAGAAGAACTATACTATAACGGAGAAGGAGTGCCTGGCCTTATTGTGGGCGTTGAAGAAGCTGCGCCCATACTTCGAGGGATATCACTTCAAGGCGATCACGGACCATAGCGCCTTGCGCTGGCTGAAGAACTTGAAGGATCCAACGGGTACACTGGCGAGATGGGCGGTGCAAATGTAGCAGTGGGATTTCGAGATCGAGCATAGGAAAGGGGCCTTGAATCATGTGCCAGGTGCTCTCTCGAGGTTGTACGAGACGGAGGAAGTGGGAGCGTTCGAGGAGGTCCAAGATGAGTAGTACTGCGCCATGGTGAGGGACGTGATAGCGACGCCGATAAAATTTCAAAATTGGAAGGTCGAAGATGGTATGCTGTATCGTTATCGCTGGGATCCTCTCCTGGATCCCATCACCAATAACGAAGAAGGATGGAAGTTAGTTGTGCCAGCGGAGAAGAGGGAGCGAGTGTTGCGAGATGCGCATGTGGAAGTGTCATCTGGCCACTTTGGAATCGAGAAAACCTACGATCGCGTCGCCAGAGAATACTACTGGAAGGGAGTTTACCATGCAGTCAACACAAGGTATCTCAGACAGGACCACAGGGATTGATTGGACGACGAAATGTGGAATGACCATGGGCCGTAGTAGCTGCTGACTTCATGGAGTTCCCGTCGAGCAAATCCTAAAACAAGTACATGATCGTATTCCAAGATTTGTTCACGAAGCGGATCGAGGTGAAGCCAGTGCGAACAGCGGATGGGAAGGCAGTAGCGAGAGCGCTAGAAGAGCTGATCCTCTTCAGATGGGAAGCGCCAGACTACTTCCTCACCGACAATGGGAAGGAGTTCGATAATAAATTTTTGAAGGCGACGCTAGAGGAGTACGGAGTGAAGCACGTGACGACGCCGCCCTATCACCCGCAGGCCAACCCAGTGGAACGGACCAATGGGATCCTGAAGACGATGATTTCATCCTTCGTCAAAGGGCATCATCAGACTTGGGACCAACACGTACATGAGTTTCGCCATGCCGTGAATACGGCAACGCAAGCGACCAACAAACTTTCGCCAGCATTCTTGAATTACGGCCGGCATTCCCGACCGGTGAACAGTTTGCGACGAGAGGTAGAGAGCGCCGAGTTGTTAAGCCGTATGAATCCAGAGGACTGGGCGGACCGAATGAGAAGGCTGTACGCGTTCCGCGATTTAGTGTCAAAATTTGCCGATGACGCGAGGGCGCAGTAGCGAAAGTATTATAATAAAGGGAGGCGGGACGTGACGTTTCAGGTGGGGGAATTAGTGTTGCGACGGGTGCACGTGTTATCTAATGCCGCGCAGAGGTTCTCCGCGAAGTTAGCGCCAAAGTATGACGGGCCTTTTAAAATTATAGAGGTGCGGTCACCTACGGTCTATATCCTTGAAACGGATTCAAACAAGCGAAGCGCAAAGGTCCACGTCACGGACTTAAAGAGATTCATCCCTCCCCGAGTAACGGTAGCGCCGGACCCACCTCCCAGCCCTGACCTCCCCCATACAAATGGACGAGTGAGTGGGTCCGCAGTCCGGTGCCAGAAATGATCCCAACTACGCGACGGCATGAACGGACTCGTGCTATTCCAAGCATGCTTATTTTTTCATTTTTTTTCCTGTACTTTTCCCCTGTAGCAGCTGAATGGATGAGTGAAAGTGGAATGAGGTAGAGTAGGCGCAGCGTGAATGAGGTGAAGGGTGATGCATATGCCCACCCTATGAAGTAAGTAGCGTGGTGCTGGGATAGTTGACTGAGTAATTCGCTGTAAGGTGTTGAGTAATTGGGAGCAGTGGTGGGCATAGTCGTGGCGCGCGAGGATCTCGGCGATCGAACGGAGGCGGTCATGTTGGCCAGGGTAGCTTGGGATTGTGGCAGTTTCGGAATATTGGCGAGCACGCGGGGTAATTTGAATGATTGTAAATTGATATGTAAATAAATTCTCGTGTCAATTTCTTTAATTTGACGTGTATCCATTGAGTTATTTCTGTGTGTTTCCCTTATTTTGTGCTCTTTGAGCCGAATATTTGTCTGTTTTTTTTAGCATTTAGTATCGCGTCATCCGGAGTCGTGTGGGCCAAAAAGGACGAAGTTTCCGTAATGCACTTCCGGAATTACGTTACGGAAGAATTTTCCGAAATTCCGGGCCGAGTAGATAAAATTGAAATTTGCCGGAGAATTGTGCCGTTCATTATTATTTTTTACCCGGATTGTTCGAGATTTCGGCTCACATGATTTGCC
This sequence comes from Megastigmus dorsalis, assembly GCA_900490025.1. NCBI lineage: Eukaryota > Metazoa > Arthropoda > Insecta > Hymenoptera > Megastigmidae > Megastigmus > Megastigmus dorsalis. The sequence continues at coordinate 5,589 of UELU01137091.1, forward strand.
GCGTTACAAAATCGAGAAAAACCACCCAGAAAATCAGAAAATCGATCCTTATGGGGGATTACAGTAGGTAAGGGTTCGGTGAAAAAGCTTAGAGTACCTGAAAATGACTACAAATGTTATTTTTTATGTACTTTGAAGTGCTGAATTTTTTTTGTAAACTTAAATTAATGATAGAGGTTTTGATAATTTTTTTTTTCAATGACAATAATATAAGTGTAACATTTTCTTTTAAATACTTAGAATTTACAGTTAAAGATGTGGCGATGAAAATTCAACTACAGCTTTTAAAAGATTTGGTAAATAAGTATCACGATGAAAGCCGTTTACTTTGTAACGACCCCAAAACTTCAAGAAGTCACGATGAATTGACTCACCACTCTGCTCTGACCAAAAGCCTAAGCCGTTATTTTTTTCAATGAATTGAAAACCTTCTTTAACGTGGTAAAGAATTACGTGAATTTTTAGAGTCTCTGAAAGTTGTTCAATGCTTTCCAAGGCTTTTTTCAATTCTTCAATATAATCATCAAGCGAAGATACTACTTTACCAGAGGTAAATCAACAATTCACCACCTTGTCTATAGCTTTGAAAGCTGCAATGTAAGGTAAAATTTTAAAAATATCTACTTCTCCGCATATATCAAGATCCTTAAGCATATCTGACTCTTTCAGTAGTTTTCTACACGCATTGCCCTCAAAAGCATCAACATGATAATTTTTTGAAATTAGATTGAGTTTGCGTGGCCATAATACAGCTTTTTCTATGCCTAAGAGGGGAACCAAACCTTGCCAAAATAAGTGAATTACGAAGCCTTGTAGGACATGCAATTCAGGTATGACGCATTTCTGCAAAACATAGACATCATCATCTTCATTGAAAATAGGAAGATTAATGATGCTGTGATCATGTGTGAGTATGTGCACTCTCTGCTGCATTCCTTTTCTTCTCCTTGATTTCTTAAGAGACAATATTTTTTGTAATCTTTTCTTAAGTCGCCGTATGTTTTTAAACTTGTACCATTTTGGACTTCTGCTTCATCAGATGCACTTGGAGTAGTATTAATATTCAAACTCGTATCTGGAGTCAATTTGTGTCTCGATTCATTTAAAGAGACAAAACAATACGGGCAAGGGTATGAAGATGTTGCGGTTTGTTGCCCATTTACTATCAACAAAAGCTTAAAGTCTGCAACAAATGTAAAAGGGATATCATTAAGTTTGGTCAAGTCAAATAAAAGTTTAATATTTGCGTAAGTTTCTTTTATTCCAGGAACTACACACAATAATAACAACCTATTAACACTCTATAGCTTACCTTTTTTGCTTAGATGACCGCCTTCAGAGTAGAGCATTCTCTTATTGGAATTATTGAAAGTAACTGAATCTTCTGGATCACTTTCATCTTCTTGCATGGAATTTTCTTCATTTTTGGGTGAATAATCATCAGGTAAAATACATAAACTGATTTTAAAGAAATTTTGTCCACCATTAGCCATAGCTTTGATGCAGAAGCTGCCAACTAATTCTCTACTTTCAATAACTTTGTCTAAAAGATCTTCGGCATTGGCATAGACAACAGGACGTAATTGTTTTTCTGCACCTGTTGTGCTTTCACAATCAAACTCGTAGACATCCGTTTTGTAAACATCTGAAAATTCTTTAGACTTTTTTGACATATGCTCTCGATAGTTTTTTGGAATAGACCTTCTACCAACAGTACACCTTACGAAATTAGTAATCTTTCTCATTTCTCTCTGTGAAGCTCCTAGTTGGACTCGAAAATTATCCAATTTATCTTCATCAAAGGTCACGTTCTTTACAACTTTATTTACTATAATCCTCGTACTTCGCCCAGCAGTACTCAAATTCAAATCAATATTGACCCGTCTGCCATTTACACCAGGCTTAGATTGTGCATTTTTTTTAATCACATGTGTTGCAATTTGCTGTTGGATTTTTTTAGGGAGTTTCTCAACCATTTTTAATACATTATCCCTGAGATTTTTGCAATCATTACCTTTCCCTCTGCTAATTTCTTGCAAACACTTAGTACAATATTTAATCAAATCAACAGAATCACTATTTTTATTCGATAACAGCTGCTCTGCTTTACGTGATTCATAGAATCCAGTACAAATGTCAATATCCTCATTTATATCTCTAAATTTACCTCTGCCTTTCTGAACTTTTATGTGTCCTTTGGATTTAGCAGTTAAACATACATAACAATTACAACTAGCATTATTCATACGAGTCTGCTTCGCTAATACTAGCTCTTTATAATTAGGCATAGTTGGTACTTGCCGATTGAAAATTTCTTTTTCAACATCAAGCAAAGTCAAATAACAAGACTTGCATATACTCAAAGGATATTTTTCATCATTTAGATCATAATTCATACATATAAAATTTTTTATGAGTTTTTCAGTAGATTTACTTATTAAAAATTTTTCTGGCTTTGTTTTTCCAATAATAATCTTTCAACCACATGGGCCACACACTTTTTTTCTGTTATCCTGATGAGAACACGGCGAAGTCATTTTTAAAACATAAGTTTCAAAAATGCAACTCGAAGAGGTTTCATAACTTTTTCGTTGGCAAGTATGTAACTTCGACATGACTTTTTCCTATTACAGATTGCATGCGCCACCTAGCGGCATAGAAAGAAGCTTAAAATTTTCGTATATTTTGTATTTAGAAAACACGAACTCTATAAAAGTATCTGAAGTATTTAGAGATAAGTCGTAAAAACGAAACCTTTAAATTTTTAATTATTCATTAAGCCAACTTAATAATTTATGAACACATCAATAAATTTTCAAAAAAATAGTGTTATTAACAATAAACAATAAATTTATGCTCAATTTGGTCAACTTGGAGTTAGAAAACGGATTGTACTCGTGTATCTAAATGCTCCACTTTGCACTTCACGAATTCGCATAGCATAAATACAAAAACGTCCATAACTTGCGAAACCAATCACTTAGGATTTTCAATTTGCAATTTTTTTCATGTACAAACAATATAGAAACTTTCTGCGTTAGCTGATTTTGGATCCATTTTCGGACCACTTTTGCATGCTTCAGGCACACCGTGTCTTCAAACGACCTATGCAGCGGATTTTTCTTTCTTTTTGTTTCCCTCGGCTTGGTTTCTCTTTTCAGTATCCAACAAAAATCTACCATCATATTAATATCCCACTTTCTTTGGTAGCAGCGTTCCATTTCCTTGATGTCTTGGTGAAATCGTTCACCCTGTTCTTCGCTATAATCTCCAAGGTTCTCTGGAAAATAGTCCAGATGCGAGTGCAGGAAATGCAATTTCAAGTTCCTCAAGCAGCCTAATCGCTTGTAACTTTTCAACATTTCCTTAACAATTTTCTGGTAATCCTCACTTTTCTGATTACCCAAAAAGTTCTGAGCAACTTTTTTGAAACCTAGCCATGCTGCTTTTTCATTGTTCGTCATTTTTGCAACGAACGTATCATCGTTAAACATGGTACGGATTTGAGGACCGTCAAAAATGCCTTCTTTTAGTTTAGCATTGCTTATTTCCGGAAACTTTTCTGCTAAGTATTGAAAGAAGACACCGACATTGTTCAAAGCTTTAACGTACTGTTTCAAGAGGCCTAATTTTACTCTCTTTCTGATCGAACGTTTCCGGGAACTTGCTCGTTCCAGCTGGAACGTACTCATCTTCGCTTTCGGTTGAACTATCCTCAGTCGAACTTTCACCAATTTCCATTCCCTCTTCAGCCAACGAGTTGTCAATGTGCATAAGTTCGTCTTCCATTTCAGCAACATTTTCAGAAGAAACTGGTGTCTTCACAGAAGAAACATTTGCATATTTAATGTACTTTTAGTACGTGAGTAATAACCTTCTGTGTTTGTTATACAGAAACAGCAGTAGGCTGCTTGATGAACTTGAAATTGCATTTCCTGCACTCGCATCTGGACTATTTTCCAGAGAACCTTGGAGATTATAGCGAAGAACAGGGTCAACGATTTCACCAAGACATCAAGGAAATAGAACGCCGCTACCAAGGAAAGTTGGATGTTAATATGATGGCAGATTTTTGTTGGATGCTGAAAAGAGAAACCAAGCCGAGGGGAACAAAAAGAAAGAAAAATCCGCTGCATAGGTCGTTTGAAGACAGCAGAGTTCGTTACAAATGAAAGAAAGTGTAAGAAAATTGTGTAGCCTTCGATGTTGTAACCTTTTTTTTCTAAAACACTAATGTTGTAAAATTTGAAATACTACAGGTGAGTTTTTGCTTAAAATGCCTATCGCAGTGATATTCTGACTTCAGTTTGTTTTTTTTTTCGTGCGTAAAAAAATAAAGGTCTCTGGAGAGATTTTGGAACCTGAGTCAGATTAAATGTATTGAAATACACAAAAATCATGTATAATAAATACAATTGCAAAAAAAAGTATTGCTAGAATACTTCGCTCTTGCACGAAATATTTAATGTTTTTTAACGATTTTTAGCAGTTTTTACGATTTTTCACCATTTTTTCAAAATTTTAAGGGTGTACGAGTAAAATAGACCGTGAATATGGTTTCTGCGCATCAAAATACACAAAAATCATGTATGATACACTCACAAAAAAATTCATTGCCTGATTAACCCAAGCTTTTCAGTGTGAAGCCTCACAATTTTCAGCGATTTTTCTATGTTTTCCACTAGATTTTCAAAATTTCAAGAGCGTACAAGTAAAATGAACTTCAGTTTTGGCTTCAGCGCTTCAAAGTACATAAAAAATAACATTTACAGTCATTTTCAGGTACTCTAAGCTTTTTTACCGAACCCTTACCTACTGTAAGCCCCCGTAAGGATCGATTTTCTGATTTTCTGGGTGGTTTTTCTCGATTTAAAAAAATGAAGGGTCTTGAAGCAATTCTGCGCCCGGATTCGGTTTCAGCGCGTCAACTTACATAAAAAATAACATTTGTAGTCATTTTCAGGTACTCTAAGCTTTTTCACCGAACCCTTACCTACTGCAAGCCCCCGTAAGGATCGATTTTCTGATTTTCTGGGTGGTTTTTCTCGATTTAAAAGAAAATGAAGGGTCCTGAAGCAATTCTGCGCTCGGATTCGGTTTCAGCGCATCAAAATACATAAGAAATGATAGGTCTAGTCTCTGGGTCTGTTCACTTTTTTGTTTGCCTGAGTAATTAGACGTACATGGTTCGCAAACTGCAATGTCAAGCACCTGCACTACTAGTTTAAATATTCTATATTCTCTAACCTTCGTAGAAGAGTACATGTAGGGTTATACTTTGCTCGTTAAATCTGAGTTTACTTTTCAAAATACAGCAGAATCCTTTTTAACGAGGTAAACTATAAATAAAGTATTCAAACAAATTCGATGAATAGGAAATTTTGGAAAATTGTCTTATAAAATCGGATATACGACAATAAAATAATCATTCTATGAAAAATACTAATGAAAAGCACGAATGTTATTACAACGTTAAATTTGCTCAGCGACTTAAATTGAGCAATTTAATTTTACACTTTTGAAAAAATAATTATGTTTGTTCGTACTGAACTTGGTTCTCTCGAGCTTCTAATAACACAGGCCCATAAAAAAAAAGTTTCCTGCGCGGTAGACCAGACCATGTGAATTTAATGTTTTTGGGGTCGCTGAATCTGAATCCGTGGTCCATTTGACCTTGTCACGATAGGGTCAAGGTCAGGCCCAGGTCAAATTCAGAAAATAAATCGCAAATAAAGTAAACTAGTATATCTTTATGTTTTTGGGGTCGCTGAATCCTAATACGTGGTCCATTTGACCCGGTCACGTCAGGGTCAAGGTCAGAAGAAGGTCAAATTTAGAAAATGTATCGTATAATTCAGGTGTTTCGTGTAGTAAGCTATATAATTTCGTTAAAACGCGCCATGAATTCCATGTATTTTTTTTCCCGCTGTAAACAAATCCGCAACCCGATTAACCCCTACAAGTCAGAATTTTTTTCTAACCTCAAGAAATACCTCAAAATCTACCTGAACCATCAAATACATTGCTTTATATGTAAAACTATCTCTAAAATCCCTTAACTACTGAATCCCACGACCCTTAGAGACCTCAGGATCTTACCTCGATAACCCCGGACATTGTCCAATTAAATACGATTATCCCATAACCCGATAACTCCATAACCTAAGACAATCTGCTCTTCCTTACTCTTTTATCCTCAAATGACCTGTGAAGTGGATTGCGTTTCCGCTTTTTACTATTGTCAGTGTTCTCTCTTTTTATACTGACAATAGTAAAAAGCGCAAATCCAATCCACTTCACAGGTCATTTGAGGATAAAAGAGTAAGGAATAGCAGATTGTCTTAGGCTATAAATTTGACCTTGGCCTGACGTTGACCCTGACGTGACCGGGTCAAATGGTCGACGGATTCGGATTCAGCGACCCCAAAAACATTAAATTCACGTGGTCTGGTCTACCGCGCAGGAAACTTTTTTTTTGTGGGCCTGTGTAATAAGAAAAAAGATAGGGCAGTTTTACTATTAAAGTTAGTAAAACTTTTCGTTTAGTTGTAATATAAATTATAACTTAATTATTTTATATTATGTTATTGCGATTGAAAATAATAATGCAACGCTGGAAAGATTCGTCTACCGCCATCTATTATCCTACATCTCAATTTTCTTGGCGATATCAAGAAAATGACAAAATATTTATGTATTGGACAAAACATTTGTGCGTGGATTGCGCAAAGATGTAGCAGGCAGCGTTGTATACAGGAGCAGAGGCGGGAAATTATATCATTAAAAAAACTAAACGAAAATCTATTTACTCATAGCCTAGAACTCGCGCAAAGGGTTGGGTTAGGAATCTAGAATTTCAGCTCACGAAAACTGTAAACGCGAATAATAACTGTCAAGAAAAATCATACGCAGTTGAAAGAAAAGTGATAAAGATTTCGGCCTCTACAACGAGGGCTTAGAGTACCTTTTATTTCGTATGAAAAAATTAGGTAAGAAATTTATAAATGCACTATTGTCACGAATTCAAGAGGACATTTTATCTGCAGTCGTATAAAAATTTTTTTTTTTAGGTCCCCTCTTCTTTAATTTTCGTTTCATTTATCCGGCCTAATGAAGGTTTCCTGGTTTTATAAACTTAAAAAGACACAGATCGTGTAAGAATTGCATGTGCTTAGACTCGACTCTCAGACATTCTCAGACAGAGACTGGTAGACTACGCCCTAGAGAACCCGCACGATTTCCTGGAAAAACTGCACGACCCACCAGATTACGAAGATTTGGATCGAACTCGCAATAAAGAAGAGATCCCGAGACAAATAGCCACTCTCTCTTTCCAATACGAAATACCCGCAAGCCAGCTACAAACCACGTTTATAACCACCACAATAATGGAGCAAATGCGAAAATGGGGATGCAATTTTGACGGCAAAGACCTATACGCTTTCATCGAACGTGTAGAAGAGCTACAGACGGCGTATAATTTTTCGGACGAACAGTTACTACGAGGCCTTCCAGAACTGCTCCGAGGCACAGCCCAACTGTGGTACCGAAATGTGGCCACCACTCTTACCAGCTGGGGAGGAGCCAAAGAAGCACTTAAAGGCTATTATCTGGCCCCAGGCGAATTACTACATTTGGAACGACAAATAATCGCTCGCCACCAAGGAGAAACGGAATCAATAAGAATGTACGTCACCGATCTTATGACGCTGATGCGTCGAAAAGGAAGCATCGACAACGCTCAACAATTAGAGCATCTTTATTACAATATGAAGCCTAGTCTCCGCTTGCACATTAGACTACAAGAAGTCCCCGACATCTGCAGTCTGATATAACGTGCTGAAGAAGTAGAAGAGACACAATGCCAACTACAGCCCAGCCAATCCTTTAAAAACCTCCCAATTACAGATCACGTAACGCAAATACAGTAATGAATATACAGACGCCTTATGACCGCTCAACACACTGCTGGAAATGCAAGCAACGCGGACACGACCGCTTTTAATGCAAAAACGCCGCAAGAAAATCCCACTGCGGCGCAGATAACGTGTGGTCCAGAGACTGCAAATGCCCTCGCCAGGAAAACTATACACGGGTCAGGTAGTAGACCCCCGCCACCCGGCCCGCTCAATAAACGACGGACACCCGTATATAAACGTATTTGTTAAAACACGACGATTTTCGGCGTTAGTAGATTCAGGCTCGGTATGCTCATGCATTAATCCCCGTATCGTCGATTTCTGTCAGAAAAACGTATGAATAATAACGCCGATTAATCAAGCAGTCGCGATGGCTGACGGCTCGACCACCGCGCTAAACAAACAAATTACCGGTGAATTTAAAACGCGAAAAAATGAAACGAAAGGCGCATTCTATGTAATGGAAAATCTTAGCCATCATTTTTTGTTAGGCATGGACGTGTTGAATTTACTTGTTTAAATTTACGGTTATTTATCGATGGAGAACAAATTTTTCAATTAAACTCCCCTGGCTGCTGCACAGAGCCGAGAAAAGTTGAAACGGCCGACGGATTATCAAAACTCACCGAAAAACAGATGCAAGACGTCGACAAATTTATAAAAAACGAAATGGCGCTTTTTAACGGAATTAAAGGACCAACCCCGCTCGCCACGGATAAAATCAAATTAAAACCAGGAATAGCTCCAATTAAACAACGTTATCGCCCCCGCAATCCTGCTATGCAGCAAATCATATATGAAGAATCATCTAAGATGCTTGAAGAAGGTGTTATTCACCCTTCAACTAGTCCCCGATCGTAATAGTAAAAAAAAGGACGGAAGACCGCAATTTTACGTAGACTTTCGTAACATTAAAGAAATTATAGATAAAGACGCGTATCCATTACCACATGTTAATGCTCCGCTCGATAAACTTAGAGTAGAGCATTTCCTTTCAACAATTGATCTAAAAAACGGCTACTGGTAAGTACCTTTAATTAATGGCAACTGCCCGATCACCACGTTTACTTTACCGGGCCGCGGACTGTTCGAATTTACAGTTTTACCTTTCGGATTACACGCGGCAACTTCAAATTTCCAACATTAATCCACCATAATTAGCCCTGCACGATTTCGCATACCTCGACGATATAGTGATCGCTACTCCTACCTTCGAGAAATATCTTTCGGTGCTACATGATGTTTGCCAACGATTACGAGCAGCAAAACTCAAACCAAACCCCGAAAAATGTCTTGGACATATAGTCGACCAAAACGGACTACGAACTGACATCGATAAAATAGCCGCGATTACAAAATTCGAACCTACAGAAAACGTAAAAGAAGTTCGCCGTTTCTTGGTCTACTATCGTGGTACCGCCTATTTCTTAAAGATATTTCTCCCGCATTTTGCTTAAGAAGTAACCGCTTATATCGCCGTATATTACACTCCCTCGATTTCAAAAACAAAATCCTGTCGACGAATGGAAAATATGCATCCCTAAAGATGAAAGACCGCGAGTTTTAAAAGAGCCGCACGACGACGCCACCGCAGGTCATTTAGGTGTAACAAAAACAATAGCGCATTTAGAATATTTCTATTATTGACTGCGAATGTTTCGAGAAGCTGTAATTTATGTGAGGAGCTGCTCAAATTGTCAAGCTAATAAGCTACAGCTCTACATATGTCGCGTGCAGGTCAAATGCACGTGACGTATGTAGAGCAACCATGGAAAATGGTCTCTACAGACCTCGTCGGACCTTTACCCCGCTCTAACGCCGGCAATATATGGCTACTAGTTATGCAAGATCGCATGACAAAGTGGATCGAGGTTAAAGGCTTCGACAAGCCACCGGCTCCGCGTTTGCAAGTTCTATTATATAAATTAATTCTACTATAGAAAATAAAATATTTATAAATTTAGTGTACACAAAAATAATTTTTTTATCTGCATAAGATTTTATTATATTTAGATTTCCTTTTTCTAAGTTTAGTTTCATATAATTCCATTTAATAATTGTAATGTAGATGTAATTTACATGTATAGATGCAATTTGGATACTAGACAGATTCTCACTGTGAACACAGCGTACAGTTTAAGGTTCGCTACATTAGTTTCCAATAGTCTAGCATGTAAGTACGTAAATATCTAATTAGCCAATAACATCACTCCTAGAAATTTACTCCTAAGAATTACGAACCGATAAATAGTATTCGAACATGTAAATAGCTGATGGTTCACGCAAATCACCCAGTCTATCTCCAATCGCGAAATGGAGCGGTTCGATGAAAATTTTGATAGCGAGACCGAGGAAGCAACGCGGATACGCGAGGAGATACTCCGCGATACCGTCGAGCCGCACGCGATCGCGCCAGAAAGCTCCGCGACAACAAAACCCACGCCACAAGCAACACCGTGCAAAACGGCTGGAAATCCAGTGGCCAATGGAAAAATAACGCGAGGACGACCGCGCATTATATCCATCGAAAAACTCGACGCCTGCATTCGGGTCCCAACGAGGCCTGCAAAACCGGAAAAATAAATAGGAAAATGGAAAGCGCCTCGGAAAGTGGTGAACGCCCCTCCTAAAACGCTGTTGATCCCTCAGCATCCTCTTAATAACAAGGCGACAAGGACGACGCCAACACCACAAACCGCCAGAACACCGGCAACACCAACAATAATAAGTGTAATAGTTTTAATAATTTACCTGTTGTTTCGAATAATTTAGAAATAATAATGTAACAATTAAACTCTGTAATAATAACAGTTGCGTAATATACAAATGTTTTTAAGTCTACGTTATTCATTTAGTTTTTATTATTAATTTTATCATGTGTTAAAATAAAAACAAGAAAGATGTTTTACTTTTTAAACTATTAAAGGCCAAATAAATGCTTTTAATTAAGTTAATTGTAGTAAATTCATAGTTTGTTTAAATAACCATATTAAATAATTGATTTTCTAAAAGTTCTTATTTTTATTCGATGAGTACTTGTAATATTTAAGATTTAAAACATTTTACATAAGAGGTATATGAGAGGAACAAGGCACAGGATACTGTGTCCACTATACTCCAAGTAGGGCAGCAAAGCCTCAAAAAGCTCATGCGCGCGCAATTACTAAGTTTTTATTACTTTGAATTAAACACTACGATTTATAAAAAAGTGTTTCTCTAGCTATTGAGATCACACGTGCGCCATCGTTAAAAACGCTTTAAGAGAATCCTGAGCTATTGGGCGAACCTATAGACTAAAAGAGAATCTAATACGGTTGTACATCACCTACTGACATAACAAATATTCGATCTGTTTACTCTTTCGGCAAAATTAAAACGCACGCTTTTAACTTTATAAAGAGTAAAACATATTTTTAATTTGATTGATTTGTTCTTCTTTTGTATCATCTCAAACCATTTTACTCTTTTAAGAATAAACCAAGTTTCGTGACAATGAAACATAATAAAGAACTAGCAAAAAATAGCTCGCTCACTGACGCTCGCTTGGATGCATTTAGCTGGGATTTCAGTTCAATATATACATTCTAAATAAGGACATTTTATAAATACCATCTACAGAATTTGAATTTTTTATTAGATATAAGTTGACACATGAAAATATTGTAAAATTTATTTTATTGAACTTATTAAGGGGGTTTAAACAGTTTAAATTGCCAAATTCATTGTGATAACAAATGTAATTTTATGCTTTTTCAGATGCATTTTTATGGAATTTATTTTACAAATAGAATCACTGAAAAAAACTTCTTGAAAAAAATCCCTAAAAAATTCTCGTTCCGAAAAAATTCGCTCATTTCAAAACAAGAATTTTTGAAGGTGTCATTGAAAAATTTACTTAAAACTTTACCAGATGATAGCTAATTCATAGACAAAGTGCACCTGTATTTGGGATTTGTATAATACAAATTTTCTTTTTAATTAATACGAAATATTTACTTCTCGGTTGGTAAAATGTAGAACAGGAAATTAAAAATTTTAATTGACTTTAGTAGCCTCTTAATTCCTTATGGGAGCATTTTAATCACACCATATGAATTCAATAATAATTTTAAATATTCAAAGTTATTAGTTAAATTACATGCAAGTGGTTTATTATAAAATAATACATAGAGCTAATTCCGATCTCAAATCGAACAGCGTCAAAAGACTTAAGCTACCAATCAGTGTGCAAATGAAATATGTTCATCTACTCGGAAAATAAGGTGACTCGCATTTTTTTGTTTGACTAGAGTTTGAACCGTGCGCTTTGCGCGCCCTAACCTAGAAGACGTTTCGACTTCCTGACTTAGACGCATGCGCACTTTTTTATATAGGGATAGATGCACCAAAATTCCATAAATTGTGCAGATTTGAAAATTGCATTGAAAATCGAATTGTTGAAACTGTAATTTTGATGGACAATTTAAAATGATCACCATTTCACCATTTGCTAACGTTTTATGTTGAACTCTGTATTTTTTATATAATCTTGTGTCATCTTCAATGTCGCTCCAAAAATTTCAAACAAAATTAAAAAATGACCAAGATATTGTATTTTTTTTATTGAAAATGCACTTTTTGGTTTGTAGAAACGCAGACACACACACACATTTAGAGGACATAAAAGTACATAAAAAAATTAATTTCACTAAAAAATGTTAGAAATTGATGAAATGGTGACTACTTTAAATTATCCATGAAAATTACATTTCAACTTTTAGATTTTTAATGCCAGTTTCAAATATACACGATTTATGCAATTTTGGTGGAACAGTCAAACAAAATAATACGGGTCGTCTTATTTTCCGAGTAGAATAACATACTTCAGTTGCGCAGTGATTAGTAACTTGAGTCTTCTGACAGTGTCCGATTTGAGATGCAATTAGCCATGGTATTTTTACTTTTCGAAGAATAAAATTCAAAAAGGATAATTTTATAATGCTAATACTGCGCGACTAGTAATTAATTAACTTTGTGGTTCCACTTTCTTAGGGTTATAGTTGGTGCTCCACTTAATGAAACCAATCAAGTGGGGATCGAAAAAGGGGGAGCAGTTTTTAGATGTGATATAGCTGAAGATGATAGATGCTTTCCAATTGAGTTCGACAATAAAGGTATGAAATATTTTTCAATTTATTTATAGTTTCTTGATATAAATGAATTCATATATCCGACGCAAAAAGTATAGTATCAAAATATTTGCATAGAAAATCGCTCGACTTAAAAGGATGATTATTCAGCTTCACATAAACTTAGCAGACTTTTTTTTAAATTAAAGCTTGAAATCTCAACCGTTTGATTCAGCTTGTAACACCCACATCTGCTATCAAAATAAAATAAAGCAATAATAAACAAAAAAAAAAGATAAAATTAAAAAATCAAATTAGTATTGTCTTTCAAAATAGATTTATAAATGAAACAAAAGAAAAAAGTAAAGTAAATTAAATCAAAACATGAAAATAGAAATCTAAATTATAAAGCGATTAAACGGAAAATATATTATATAGGATAGATTAATTTCGGATAACAGGACATATACCATTCGATAGATCTACAAATTTTAAGAACAACGTATATTTCTCGTTTTTCGATCCGACAAGTAGTTTCCAAGTTATTAATTGTTAAAAGTTAAGAAGATGAGCCAATCAGCGGACGGCTATAGCGGACGGCAGTATTGGTGGCGATAGGTGGAATGGAGCAGCGCAAAGAGGTGGGGAGCGGCGCTCGCGCGTACGCTTGCATCGAGCGCGGAGGGACGCAGGGACAATTGAACAGCTAGCTGAGCTAGCTTAAACCAAACATTGATTGTTGCTTCCTTTTTGAAAAATGCTGGATAGCTTATTTATATCATAAAACTTATTCAATCATTTTAATAGTCGATAGTAATCATTTCAATACTTATTCCCTTACGGAAACCAACTACTGTCTAAACTACTGCCAGAACTACTGCCCGAACTACTGCCGGAACTACTTCCATACTATTGTTCTGCTAATGCCGAAACTACTGCCGTAACTATTATTGCGGCAGTAGTATTTTGGCAACTACAGAAAAACTACTGCCAAACTACAGGAAATTTTCGAAAAACGTTAATAAAAATTCAATTTTCATAATTATTTAATAATATTGATTTAGATTATTATTTTCAGGTCAATTGCACGCGATTTACAACGAAAATCACTTTAAAGAGTGTTTGAGAATGTAAAAACAAACAACAATGTAAAGTTAGATCGTAGATTAATAAGACTTAAAATGACTGCTGTTAAAAATATCGATCTCGATATCTACCTGAGATTCCACTTGGATTTTAATGTTTTAAGGGGCTTTTTACCAGTGCGGAACCAGATGAGAAACCTAAAGTACTTAATTTTAACCACATAACCTTAAGACCATAAGCCAAATACCTAAACCCTAAGTAGATGACCCTCGAGTACTTAATTTTAAGCGCATAACCTCAGAACCATAACCTAAAGCCCCAAGCCCGGAGCAGATCACCCTTGAGTGCCTAATTTTAAGTCCTTAACCTCAAACCCATTACCCAAAGCTCCAAATCCGGAGCAGATCACCCTCAAGGTTCTAATTTTAGGCCCATAACCTCAAATTGGGGCTTTAGGTTATGGTTTTGAGGTTATGGGCTACAAATTATGCACTCGAGGGTGATCTGTTCCGGGTTTGGGGCTTTGGGTTATGGCTCTGAGGTTATTCGCTTAAAATTAAGTATTCGAGGGTCATCTACTTAAGGTTTAGGTATTTGGCTTATGGTCTTAAGGTTATGTGGTTAAAATTAAGTACTTTAGGTTTCTCATCTGGTTCCGCACTGGTAAAAAGACCTTAAAAACATTAAAATCCAAGTGAAATTTCAGGTAGATATCGAGATCGATATTTTTAACAGCAGTCATTTTAAGTCTTATTAATCTTCGATCTAACTTTACATTGTTGTTTGTTTTTACATTCTCAAACACTCTTTAA
>UELU01137092.1:0-10892 GCA_900490025.1 Megastigmus dorsalis
TACATTATATAGAATTTATTAACCTATAGAGGACGGGATTTGGGACGATCGACGTCTCTAAGACAATGCGTAAATTTAGTATCTAATATCGGTTAATACATGTGGCTAAAGTGTCTGTCACGGACCAAGCCACTATATTGGATTTCCCGTCCTCTAAAGGTTAACACCCAATTTTATTAACAAGCTAAACTAACTCGGCTAGTCAGGCCCTGACAGAATAGGCATTACAGTTCTGATCACGGTCAGGACAGTATACTGACCAGATTCTATTTACGATAAGGGGTACTGATCAGGCCCTTAATACATTCCTATTTAATAACATTAAATTCTTTACTTAGTTATATGAATAAATGAAATGCATGTCAATTTTTCACTTCTTTCATATGTAAACCGTATTTCCACGAATAAATTTTCATGTTAATAGGCAATCATAGTCTCTCATTGTCTTGTACGTACAGGAAATATTGACAAAAAAAAACATTAGACTGTGTTGGGCTTTCTTAACTCCATCCTGAGCAGATATCAATTCCGTCTATCCCTACTTGAAACCAGGTCCTGATCACGCAAACCAACTTTAGCTTGAAGTAGGTTTATACTGATTGTTGCATGACCAGAGCCCGAATATAATTTCATATGGGTACTCATAACCTATATACGATTTTATAGTATCGTTTCTATAATATTATTATTTTATGATATTATGTTTGCTTACATAGTAGATAAAATTTAAAATTAAATTTTTATGTAACACAATACAGAATTTTTAATTTTATACGGCTTATGCTGTATCATTAGTGTGGTATACTGTAAATGTAAGAAAGGGGAAATATAAATTTAAATGGATAATTATAACGTAAAACATATATCGTCTACTGAATACATTGTGACATAACGATAGTGATAAAAATGATGGTTATATTATTAATAATATTCAAAAATTTCATTTTTTGAGTTTAGAATTTTATCTTGAAAACGGTTGAAGCTGTGTTGGATTTCCTATTATTCCTATATAACCCATTTAATCAATCCCTAGGCATCAAGTTTTTGATACTCATAGTTATACTTTTCGAAAATCTTTTGTTAAGGTTAGAATTCATTTCTCGCTTTTATTTCGGAAACGGCTGAATAGCTATAACGAATTGGATAAAATTTTTGGTTTTCCTAAAGGGGAATTACCTTTTAGATATCTATCGATAGATGTATTTTAAAAATTACAGTTTTTGAGATTAGATTATTCGTTTTTCGCTTTGATCTCGAGATCGGCTCAAGCAAGAAGGACCAAACTTTTTGAAACACCTAAGGTGTGGGTGTGTGCAGCTATGTGCGCGTATTACGAAAAACGAATTCTAACCTCAATAATTGCCATTTTAAATAGTTTACTTATTGATAGACATAGAGAAAAAATTTTTGTTGCAACACTCAAGTTTCAATCGTTTCCGAGATCAAATTCTAACTTAAAAAATGAGATTTTTTAAGAGTATAATTCTAAATATGTGCGACCCTATACGGAAACGACCAGATCTAACACCTAAACTGTTAATTTATCTTTAAAGCAATATTAATTTATAATAATTATTAGAATTGAATTTACAGTCATATTCTTAGTGTAATTCTTAGAGTATGCAAAAATAAATTTTAATATTACTTATGTAGTAGTGAAATTGTTAATATTTTCACACTGTAAAAGTAATTATTTTTCACATTTTTAAACGTTAATATTCATTCTTTCACCGTAAAGGAGTGACTACATTTTCAATAAGTGATTGTTTACTTACAATAAGATATTTTCTACTGTATTAAATTTAGAGTACGTTGTTCCTGATATGCTGATGATTTTTTTACCGTTTTCTAAAGATCCGAGCGATTATTTAAGCTTCTTTGGTTGAAAAATGTACACGAATAATATTAATACTTAGCTCTAACCCTATTAGTTCCTTCGCATAGGTTGTTTACTTGTAAAATGTTTAGTTAAATAACATTAATACTTACCTCTAAAACTTTCTGTTGTAGTATCTTATAGAAGAACAATCCGACTAGAAAAATTTTCAGGTAGCCTGAATATATTATGAGGCCCTGACCAGGCTACCTGAGCAGGCCCTGACTTGGCATGTAATGGGGTGATAATCAGTACCATATTTTAAGCCTTGCTTTCTAATTGGCGCCAAAATATTGCCTGACCGTTACCAGACTATCGCCATTTAATGAAAAGCAGCACTGATAAATATAGTATGGGCACTCTAACCTCAACTCACCAGCGAGAGCGCCACTGGCGCACGAATACATATGCATATATATACATACAGTCATCGACACCAAACACAAGCAGAAACCGAGGTTATGAGATTAGAATATAATATTTCTAAAAGATTATTCTATTTTTTATTAAAGTTATATCACTATATGTATTAAGTAACTAAAAGTATCATTGGCACAAAGTATTCAAATATGAACATATTCTTGTGTTCGTTTAGAGTATTCATTTGAATTAATTAGAATTTGTAATTTTCCTAATTTTTTTTAAGTTGAATGGATCATGGTTGCTTTATGTTAATTATTTTTAACATTTTTTATGAAATAAATTTTTACCAACTTATTGCTTTCAAAAATAGGTCAACAATTACTTTACATTCTCATGTATAGATTCATTAACATAAATCACTAAATTGCTCAATTTACGTATTACATAAATCAAACTGATTCACTATTCAGTTTTTATGTAAAATTTGTTGTATCTATTGTTATAATATTAATTCTATTTTTATTTTTTTGTATTAATTGAATATTCAAACAAAAAATTTTTCATTAAAAATGGCTTACATTCAAAAATCTTGGACTGTAAAAATTAATATAAAACTGTACACACTTCTGTATACATTTTGTTATTTCATTTCCTGGCAATTTGAAGGTGCCATAGAACTACCTTAGCTTTTTTGATAAATATTTGGCCCTGATAATCGCCCCATTACACGCCATTTGAGGGCCTAATCTGGTGACTGCTAAGGACCATATAATAATTCGCAGGCACCTTACCAGGGCCTAACATTTACTTTGAAATCATTTCTAGTCGGGAAGTCTTCAGCAGTATAGTGGTCAGTATCCCCGCCTGTCACGCGGGAGACCGGTGTTCGATTCCCCGCATTCTGGGTCTAGCGCCCGGCGAGATAAGACGTGCCCCGCGCGCGCTCCTTACTCGATATATACTTTGAGTATTACCGCTTGCTTATGACATAAATAAGTCAATTAACTGTTTTTTCTCTGCTCAATCGGGCCTCCTTTACTCTTATTTCGTGTGCTGTTATTAGTGCAGTGGTGCTTAGTGCAAAAAGTGCTTCTAAATACACAGCCCGCCATCTTTTAAACGCCGTCTTCACGATGTCACACTCGCCCACCTCACAAAGAAATCCAAGCATGGAGTGGAATACATCTTCTAAAGATAATGACAAGGAGTCAGATTGGTCTCCACTAGACACGGCTGAAAACGACTTTCGTACCTCGAGTCCCACCGGCGGTTCATACTCACTCTCGCAAATCAACGCGGGATCCGATACCATGCAACCCAAAACAAAGGAGCCATCTACCAACGAACAACTCAATAGCACACGTAAAAATCTCACCTCGACTTCGCTAGAGAAAATGTACAAAATGGCTCTCAAGGAGTGCAATAAATTTAAGTCACCTATAGTACCTAACCTCATCAACGTCAAAAAACGACCGTTGGCGCAAATACACAATTCGAACATCGAAAATCAGGAAGATGACAAATTCTCATCAACCGACGAGGAATGGCGTGAGCCAAAAAGATTCGTTAGACATTCTAACATTCAACGCCTAAAATCATATGAAATAGAACGAACGACCAACAACAGATATGAAACACTTCAAAATGAAGCGACAGACGCCTATACCATGAATTCCGAGAACCCAACTCAACATAGCCAACAGGACAACTCCACACCACGCATGGACAGCGAGCAACCACCGCCACAGTCTACAAGCACGCTTCAAAACAAAAACCGTAAACCCCCACCTATTCATGTATGCGCTACTAAATTAGAGTCTCTAATCGAACTTTTAAAAAAATCCGTAAATACAAATAAGAAAGATTTTACATTACAACGCGTTGATACAGATAGTATTATTATTCATACACACACTATAGTGGAATACGAAAAAATTATAACAACATTAAAAGCGAATAAAATAAAATTTTACACTTACACACCTAAAAATCAAAAACTGAAAAGCATTGTCCTAAAGGGTATACACGGCAATTTTTCTGAGAAAGAAATACTAGATGATAAAAAACGGCCTGAATCCCATTACTATCTAATTCAACTATCTAGCGACAGTGTAACTCAATCGTTACATAAAATAAATTCTCTAGCATTCCAACGAGTTAAATGGGAGCCCTTAAAACGTAAAGATATTTTTCAATGCACGAACTGCCAAAGACTCGGACACGCCAGTTTCAATTGTCACCTAGGATACAGATGTGTAAAGTGCCAAAATACTAACGAACCGGGAAAATGTAATTTAGCAAAAGATACCACCGATAAAAATTTATTATATTGCGTCAACTGCGATCAAACCGGGCATCCGGCTTCATATAGAGGTTGCCCTTTTTTCCGTTTTGCGAACGACCTCAAGAAATCGCGCGCTAGCGCCGGTCAACAACAGCGTGCTACGAAAATCGAAAAAATCAATACTTTTGTAAACAAGCATCCGCCGATATACAACAACGCGCCGGCCTTAGCCTCACACAGCGCTCCTTCGCGCACGCAACTCTTTGTAAATACTGTACATATTGATAGCGCTTGGAATTCTCGTACACAAACTAGTAAATATTTATTCAAATCTCCTGATCCCGACTCACACTACCGGGACTACAACCTACTTAACGAATTTAAACAACAAATTAGCGAATTAATCAATTCCCAATTTGTTGAATTTTATAAGCTCATAAAAATAAATAGCGATAAAATAGATTATATTTACACACAACTCGACGCGGGGAATCGAACTTTTTTTTTTTTAAAAAGTTTTTATTTGCAGAAAATAATTCATATATTTTTATGAGGCACAAATAAACTATAAAAGAAAGACCTTATAATAATTAATTAATGACAAATTGTTTGGCTCAGCTGAGCTCTCGCAACTTAACAGGTATTGGGTTATTTATATTACAATATTTGTTAAAAGACGACAATGAGAGAGTAGTGTCTATCAGTATTTGGGTGGGTGCAGGAAAAAAAAGAAAAAAGTTCACTAGGAGGAAAAAAATCTACATACAAGTATCTGTGCTTAGTGAAGGTAGGGAGAGAAGAGTGATAGAGTGTATATATACATTTTTACATTTAGTTATTATCCGTTACATATATATATATTATATCATACATATTATATATATTGGTTATGTTGTTATAATGATTATATAAAAATAATGATCAGGCACGTGTAGATCTATAATTTAAATATGAGGATTACTGGCGCTTCTGATGCTTTTTGCGTCTTCTGATTTCATCTATAAATTTTGCGTTATTGGTCAGCCACCAATATTTTTGTTTAGTGCGATCTGTGTTTTGAACATCAATATCAGGTAGAGTGACAGAGTATTTAAAGATCGGTTTGTTATTGCTTAAGTCATAGTTAATACATTTATTGGATTAGTGGCGGGAGGCGTGGTATATGGTAGGTATGTTGTTGATGTCTTGTATAAGGCCAATTTTGTCAAAATATGTAAATACCTGCGGAGGAAAGTAGCCGGTAGTTTTAGTAATGGAGTATTCATATGTTTTATCAGTGGTAAATGAGGTTAAGATTTTGTTATTGATTTTTGGTAAGTTTGCATAATAGTCTCTGGTTAATTTTAATATAAAGATGTCAATACGGGGGGTGTGTGCTTTATTGTATAGAGCTTTATTACTTATGTAGTGCATGTTTGTGGTTTTTCTGTATACGTAGAGGCAGGCTCGCAGACAGAATCTTTCGAATTTACGTATTTTTTCCATTAGTGAGGCACTAACGTTCCACCAGATGGGGCAAGCATAAGTGATTATGGGTCTAATTAACAATAGGTAGCAGATTATTTTTGCTCTACTTGATAAGGTTTTACTAAAAAAAAGTCTACTGTAGGCTCTGAACGAGGTTCTCGCTTTTTGCAGTTGATTGTTAATGTGAGGGTTCATTCATAGGAGGTAGTCGAGCATGACTCCTAGGTAGATAACGCTTTTTATGTGATATTTTATGAGTAGTGTTGTCAATTGTGAGTTGAATTTGAAATGATTTGATGGCTATTCTAGATGTACTATTTATAAATCTGAGGGGTCTATGGAAAAGGATAGTTTCACATTTAGTTGGATTAATTTTAAGATTCCAGTTGAGGTAGTGGGAGCTAACGTTATCAAGAAGTTTTTCTAGTTTATTACGTATGATAGTAGGATTTTTATTAGCGACTAGAATGACAAAGTCGTCAGCAAATGCCGCTGAGTACGTGTTATTATTTGAGTTGAGGTTACGGAGGTTAGTAACTTTGTAAGTATAAATATTGTATAGTTCGGGAGAGTTGACTGTTCCTTGAGGAAGGTCTTCAAGTATATTAAAGATTAAAGATGATATTTGATCACCATCATAGGTAACGAAGGTTCTATTGGTAATCATATCAATGATTATTTCGATTAAGTCAGGGGGAAAGTCTAGTTTATCAAGAATGTATATTAAGCCATTGGTCCATACGGAATCGAATGCTTTTTCTGTGTCGATCAAACAGGCACCTATCATCTCATTATTACTTAGGTGGAAATTGATGTCTGTGAGGATTTTGCGGGGAATCGAACCTTTTTTTTTTTTAAAAAAAGTTTTTATTGTTTGCTTAAGATAATACAATATATTTACATGTGGTGCAAACCAAACTACGAGCAAAAACCAAACAGTATAAAATACGCAAGCGCTATGATGCTATAAGCATCAACTCACACTTGTTCGCTGGGTTGGGTTAGGTGAGAATTACAGTGTAGTTTACGCTCTGACGTGGTCAGGAGAGTGCGTACGGAGAATGTTTACATTATGAGCGGAAAAAATTTTTTTTTTAAAAAAGAAAAAACCCGGTTACAATATGCGTGAGGTAGTGTGGCGGTTATTAACATTAATAATACACTTACAACTAATTATAATACATTTTTCGTTGAATCACATCAGGTGAAGTCGCAGGTACAGTTTATTATACATGTATATGTACATTTTTGTGTATTTTACGGCGCCGGAGTTCGTCCAAAAATTTTGTGTCTTCTGTGAGCCCCCAATATTTTTCATGCAGCCTGCGGAAGTCTTTGTAGTCCCTGAGTGGGATTTTGATTGAATATTTTAGCAAGGGGTAATTAATATCGTATAAAATTTTTTTGTTGGACTGATGCCTGGCAGCATGATAAATAATGGGTGTATTATCTGCGTTTTGGATAAATCCTTCTTTATCGAAGTACATAAAGGCGTGAGGAACTATATAGCCGGTTCTCGCCATACTCGGTGCGTCAACCTGAGTAATATCACAGAAGTTTTGCAGAAACTTATTATTAATATTTTTATTGTTAGCAAAGTAATCTCTAGTGAGCTTTAAGGTAAATAAGTCAAAACGTGATATATTGGCCTTCTCATAAAGGGTTTTATTACTAACTAAATACTTAGAATCTACCTTCCTGTATAAGTGTAGCGCGGCTCTTAGACAAGAACGCTCGAACCTGCGAAGTTTTTCAATTAATGAGGCGCTGGAGTTCCACCAAATGGGTGCGGCATAGGTCATTATAGATCTTATAAGTAAAAGATAACATATTATTTTTGCTTTGTGTGAGAGGGTTCTGCTGAAAAAAAGTCTACTGAGGGCTCTAAAGGCATTTTTAGCTTTTTCCAATTGAGTGGATACGTGTACGTTTAATCTCATTAAGTAGTCAAGGTGGACTCCGAGGTACTTCACGGTGGGCTTTCGCTCAATTTCATATGTAGTATTATCATTTTGTTTAATTATTAACTGAAAGTTGCGGATTTTATTTCTGATATTGTTATTGAGGAATCTGAGTGGACGATGAAAAATAATAGATTCGCATTTTTGAGGGTTGATTTTTAGATTCCATTGTAGATAGTGGGTATTGATTTTGTCGATGAGCGAATTAAGAGTAGTTTGAACTATAAGTGGGTCTTTGTCTGCTGCTAAAATTATGAAATCATCTGCATATGCTGCTGAGTAAGTATTATTGTTGTTGTTGATGTTAAAAAGAGTTGGGAGGTTATATGTAAAAATGTTGTATAATTCGGGGGAATTAACGGCACCTTGCATAAGGCCTTCTATTATTTTGAAACTGAGGGAGGAGTTAAAGTCGCCGTTCCAGATCACAAAGGATCTATCTGTAGTCATGCTCCAAATAATTTGGATGAAATCTAAAGGGAAATTGAGAATGAAGAGTATGTATAGTAGCCCCGAAATCCAGACAGAGTCAAATGCTTTTTCAATGTCTATAAGACAAGCGCCGACTACGTCTCCTTTATGAAGGTGCGCGTTTACGTCTGTTATGATTTTGTGTACTGCATGGGTGGATGAGTGTTGTTGTCTAAAACCGAACTGGTTGTCAGTTATAATATTATTTTTTGTAACATGTTCTTTGAGGGAGTGGTTGATGATTATTTCAAAAACTTTGCTTATTGAAGGGGTAAGACTAATGGGACGGTAGCTAGAAGGGTTGTCTGGGGGCTTGTCTTTTTTTGGTATTGGCAAGATTTTGGCCTTTCTCCAGGCAGTAGGGTAGTATCTATTGTTTAGGCAGTTATTAAAAATTATTGTATAATTTGTGATTATTGAGGCGGGGAGATGTTTAAGTACAATAGACGGGACAGAGTCAGGGCCAAATGAGGTTTTGTTTGGAAGAGTTTTAAGAATTTTATGAATTTCAAATGCGTTTTTAAACTGTATTGAGCCCTCAACATTATCCGGGTTAAGAGCGGTATTGTTTGGTGAGAAGTTAGTGATTTTGAGATTATTTTTATTGTTTGAAACGAATCGGTCGGTAAGAGATTTGACAACTTCGTCTACTGTAGTTTTTAGTGTGGTGCCGATGTTTGTATATCTTGGTGAATTGATCTTTTCGTAGTATGCTCCAATGACATTTAATACGTCTGCGGGATTTTCGACGATGTATTTATTATTTATGAGCGGGAGTTTATCCGGGGCACAATTACTGCGAACGAGGAGGTTTATGTTATTTTGATCGACCGACAAAGAGCTAATGTTTAATTGACTTTTGGTTCTGAAAAATCGGTTAATTTTGGGGAAAAAAGAGTCTGTTTTACTGAGGTCAATATTTTTAATTTGAGAGTCCCAGTATTTTTGATAGGCCGATTTGTATTCTGCTTTTAGTCTGTTATTAACTGTATTAATAAGTTGTTTTAAATATATAACGTTAAAGTAATTGTTGTTGATATTATTAAGATTTTTCTTATTCAGGTGAGTGATCAGGAATGATTTAATTTTATGATTTACATAATTTAAAACGTTATCGGTCGGTCTGTATTTTGGAACAGTTTACTCAATTGTATCTAATATACAAGAGTTAACTTGGGAGATGCATTCATGGATTTCGTCGTTGGTGAGGTTTTTGTCTAAGGGTATAGTAAACGTACAATTTTTATCAAGATTAGAGGTGAATAGTTTCCATTTTGTTTTTTTAAAAGAGTATTTGAATTTGGATATTGGGTCAACTGTTTTTATGTTGAAGGTCGTAGAGAGTGTGATAATTAAAGCTAGGTGATCACTATTATAGTCGGTGGTGGGTAGTTTATTATTGATTGTGTTAGTAATGTTTAATCTGTTATCGACTATGCAAAGATCTAAGAATGTGCCAGCACTGGGGAAGGTGGGGGAGCAGGGAGGAATTAGATTCGCTCTATAGAGTACTCCTTCATTGTCTAGCCATTTTTTCAGCAGGTTACCTTTTTTGTTAGTTGAATAATCGCCCCAGTGGGGATGCCTGGCATTTAGATCGCCAGCTAAAATATAGAAATCACTTACAGGATTTGTGATTAGCTTACTAAACAACTGATTTAATTCAACAGTGAATTGCTTTTTATCCTCGTTATTGGCATAGCAAGCGATTATAAATAGATTTTTGTTTTCTATTGGGATTTTAATTATACTGTATTCGATTATAGAGTTATTATTTGAAGAAGGGCAGTAAGTCACTTCGTAATGGATATTTCTACGGATTATAATTGCTGTGCCGCCCCCTTTTAGGCTGTTTGCTCTATCTGTTCTAATGAACTCATAGTCTGCAAATTGAATTTTGTATCGCTTATTGAGCTTAGTTTCGCATATTAGTGCAATATCGAGAGAGTGCGTTTGCACAAATCTTAAAAGATCATATCTTTTGTTTAAGGAGATGATCGAATTTACGTTAATGGACGCTATTTTGAGCGTGTTTAGGTATGTCACTTGCCGGGAGTTATTTAACTCTTCGCTATTATGCAAATTACAGCTAGGTGTATTATTCATAATTCGTGATCAAAATTAAAAGCTTCGTATAATCTGTTTATTTTAAGTGAATTATTATTTATTGCTGTTTGCAGATTATTAAATTGAGAGTTAATTAGATTAGAGATATGCATTTTAAAATCTTGTAAGAAGCTGTTGAGCATAGTATGCGAAGAGTTAGGCCCGGGGTTCGAAAAAAGATATTCTACATTATTGCTATTGCTGTTCCATGCGTTATTTACATGCGTTGCAGCATTGGTGCCAATTGTAGTTCTAGGCGGCACAAGTGTTTTATCGCGGTTAAAAAGCTGCCCACGAGCGAGTTTGTTTACAGTACGAGGTGCATTGTTACTTACATTTATGTATTTGTGTATATTATTCATTT
>UELU01137094.1:0-2500 GCA_900490025.1 Megastigmus dorsalis
GGTGGTGGGTGGGTGGGGGGAGGGGGAGTAGGAAGAGTTGCCTCTTTCTTATCTCGAACCGAACGTGTTTCATCTTAGCCTAGCCAGCGCGGGCGGGGAGAGAGACCGAAAGAATTTCATTTTACGATTTTACCTCCTCACTCCCCACCTACGAATCGGGCGTTTAATTTCGAGCGATTTCTTTATTTGAAACGAGATCGTTGCTCTCTCTCTCTCTCTCTCTCTGGCTGGCGCTTCTCTAAAGCTCAACGCACCGAAGACAAAAGCTATTATTTTTGGTTGTAACAAGTTTGTTACAGAGTTTTTTCCGCTGTGTTCGGTTTGTAGAGGATGTCAGTATCCCCTTTTCCGGGACGGTCATAAACCTCGGTGTTGTACTGGATTCAAAGCTTTCTTGGAGGCCGCTCGTAGACATGATTACGAAGAAAATTAATCGCATTTTATACGATTTGAGATTTTTCCGCCGGTACAGCATTGAGGCATTGCGCACACAACTTGCAACAGTTCTGTTGTTGCCTCATCTAGACTACTGCTCGGTGGTTTTTCTCGATGCCTCTCAGGAGTTGAGAAATCGAATACAACTACTGCAGAATTCATGTGTGAGATATGTACTAGGTGTTAGGGGAGATGAGCACATTTCTTTCGACGATACTTTATTGGGGCACTTATGTAGAAAATCATGCGTATGCGTTCACCAGACTACCTAGAATGTCTCTTTTCTAGATATGTGCCTAGAACAATCGCTAGGGGAGAAATAAAAGATCTCGCAATTCCTCGAATGCGTACAACTGTGGGAAACAACACCTTCCAAGTACAGGGTACGCATTTATGGAACTCTCTTCCTGCTGCAATTCGTCATCTACCATCACTCAGCAGGTTCAAGACTGCTATGAGGAGATTCCTTCTCAACCTAGATTAGATTGTTAAATATAGGTTAAGCCACATATGAGCCTGTTCTAATCCTGTACATCGTCCTGTCCTAATTTATTATTCTTTATGCCATTATTCGAGTATGTATGTAATTTAAAGAAACAATGGATAGACGTTGTGCAAGTGATGAGGTGTGAATGCTCGCGCAACCTTGCTGTGACTTGTTTGTAGACAATTTTGTATACAGATTTAATTTTTAAAGGAATGACTTGATAGATTTTAAGACTGACTTTTACTGTATTTGTAACTTAATGTTCTTGACTAAACTTTAGATATAAGCATGATTATGATATCGCAAAGCGAGAAAGAATGTATATATATTAAGACTGTATTAAAAGACTGAATTTTGTAAAAAGTTACAAATAAATATTTTGTACCTCTCTCTCTCTCTCTCTCTCTCTCTCTTTCTCCTTCTCTCTTCTGATTCGGTCTTGAAATTTTTAAGCGGCCCTCGCGAACATCGCTTCACTCTTCGGCAGGGGCTCGCGCTTCGTTTGCGCTGATAAAGAGCGACGTACTACGGTACACTGCTTCGCCTAGCTCCTATCCTGGCTGGATCGACTGTTTCGATGGCCGAGTTTGTAAATGGCATTTTCATGGAAAGTAATTGGGGGATAAACGAATAAAATATTGTTCACATAGCTTGGAGAGAAAAATCTCGTAGGATTTATATACCTTTTGCCCGTCGAAATAACGAAAATGTTTCTGCAATATCAAATGGATTTCTATATTTAAAAGAGATGGACTTTTCTGCAGTTTTGCAACTTTTTCGTGAATATCCTCGGGGCATTGAAGTTTTACATCAACTGGGACCCATATGCTCGATCGGTATTTCTTTGTCAAAAAATAAGTTATAATATAATATTAAAAATTGAAATGCTCTTGATGAAGTTTCATAATTTGCTTACTAAAAAATGTTGTCTGCACAACAAAAAGCCGATTACCTTTTACGCGTTATTTTATCATAAGTCAGCATTGCAGGAACTTTCCGATAGCCCACCAACCAAACGTCTCCTATAAGAATTCCCACATTCACGAAAGGAAAAATCACACGAGCTGACAAGTGTGAAAAGGGGCTGTGCACGTTTCGCCGTAGCTGGAATCGAGCGCGATCCTCGAATAAGAAAAGTACAAGAGTTGCTGCAGGAGAAATCGAAATAAAAATCCATGCAGCTCGGACGCATCAACTAAATTCCGGCGTTTGCAATATAGAATGAATCGAATCATCACTGGAAGTGCAACAGCAGCAGCAGCAGCGGCGTCGCCCGTCCGTCGTCTCAAGAAACTTTCCTAATACGTATATACTCATCGCCGCGTCGTCGCGCGATCTCGTATCAGCGATTTGGCAAGTGCCGTCCCTCGCTCGCGTGCACGGCCCCCCCTCTCTCTCTCTCTCTTTCTCTCTCCCTGTCTGTCTGTCTCTCTCCCTCTCGCTCGGCGAAACTTGTCGTCGCGCCCTAGGACTTCAATTTCAGCGTTGACAATGGGCGCAGTCGCGTCGGCGAGAGAGCAGCACAGGGGGAGGAAGACAAGTTTACCAGGTACCACCTAACGCGGACTGTTACTGCTA
>UELU01137094.1:7500-19324 GCA_900490025.1 Megastigmus dorsalis
ATATGGACTTTTTGAATTCGGAAAGAAGTTATGACTTCGACTTTCTCCCTCTCTCTCTCTCTCTCTCTCTCTCTCTCTCTCTCTCTCTCTCTCTGTCTGTCTCGGCCGCGCCAGCATTTGTAACCAATATTGGCAAAGTGCGGGACAGACGTTGCCAGGAAACTCGACGATCGGGAGTTGTTTTCATCTGCCGTAGTTTCCACAGTGTACCTATACTATACCTCGATTCCACACTTCCGTTCTCTCTGCCTCTTCTCTTCTCTCTCTCTCTCTCTCTCTCTCTCTCTCTCTCTCTTTCTCTCTCTCTCTCTCTCTCGGTTTTTATTTTGTTCTTTCCTTTCTTTTCCATTATTATCGAATGACAATGTCGCGCGCACCCGTCTATATGAGTGTGTCTCAGTGTCTTTCGTGTCCTTGTATTTTTTTATAGGTCATGTTACCGCATTCTCGTGATTAATTTTTGTCTCTATTCTTGGTAATTCCCTCTCTCTCTCTCTCTCTCTCTCTCTGTGCTTCTCTGCGCTTTTTTTTGTTCGAGCTTTAATTAGTGGAACGGTATTTAATGAATTACGTAAATGCTCTCGGCTTTTAAAGGAAGAAGGAGTATTGGAATAACGTTGGACCAGACATAAAGTGTCAATCTTGTTAGTTGAATTAATGGCTTTTTTGCTTCGATATTCTGACGGTCCTTTGATTGGGTATATTCGAAATGAATATAGAAATAAAACTTTACTTAAATTTCCGTCAAAAATAACAGAAAATAAGTAAACACATTGTATAAGTCATAAAATACAGAGAATATTCAATGATTTTGTATGTTCATGGTGTATATATATTGCATTTATTTGCGCTCGCAAAAAGCAATATTGAATACCTACGTTTATGATTAATGAATATAGAGTAAGCTGTTATTTGACTGAAATTAATTATAGTTTTGCAATTTCATAGAGTTGAATTTGCACTACACCAAATGCAACGTAAACATTCTACAAACGGGCCATTGTAAACAAGCTATACAACTTTCGACCTGAAAAATCCTTCACCCGATTTCCTCGCACTCAAAACTCAGTAAACATATCCAAATTTATAATTCAGCCACCTTTCCTTTTGAACCATTCACTTGAACGAGACATCGGTTTCTTTTAAAGCAAAAAAATATAGACTTAACACTGGAGGAAATCTCTTATCCCGCATTTAAAGAAAAAAAAGTATATAAGTATCACGGCTCCCTTCACATAATTAAAAAAAGAAACAGCTTACATGAAGTGTAATTCTGAAGCTTGTACTGCTCAAAGAGCTTTTAATGCAAATGAAGGCTCCGCAGAAATTGGAACGAAAAGTTACTCTGAAAAAGGTTTAAAATTTGATCAAGTTTTATAGTACAGTGAATGCCCGAAATTTTCGTTAAACAATCTTAAAAATCTTAGGACGCTGAATTTACATCGAAACTAACTAATAACGAAAAAGCAACTAATAGAAAAAGTCACGGGACTTGATCTTCACCTATTACCTTTTTCATAAAGTCATTACCATTGCTCAGGTTTTTTCTAAACGAAATTATCCCAACGATTACAATTTTCAATTTACATCTTAAAACTATATAGCAAAGCAAGTTAACCCCTATTTCGCTCTAATCTCGCTCAATAACAGCTGGGGTAAAATTAAACGAAGTTAAAGTGAGCATTCGTTTCCGCTCGGAAGAATCGGCAGAATAGGAGCTCAATCGGCGAAGAAGAGAAGAGCCAGTGCGCACTCCTGAAAATCCAAAGTCCGATACACAGGCAGCAGCAGCAGCAGCAGCAGCAGCAGCAGCAGTAGATCGTAAAGCTCTCGGTCGGCCGAGCCAGAGCCCCGGCGCTCAGAGCTCGGGAAGCTGCACGTCGAACGGCAAAACGCGAAACAATCTCGTTGATCAGCTGCATAATCCTCTATGGCCCCCGCGCGAGCCGCGCGCCGCCATCCTCGTCGTAATCCGTTAACCCGTTGTACGTAGCTTCCACTCGCTGCGCATATAAATATATAACATATAGACACAGAGAGGCGTTCCACACACAGAGAGGCGTTTCTCTTCGCGTATTTACCGCGCGAAGGATATAAAGGGAGAGTAGAGAGAGAGAGAGAGAGAGAGAGAGAGAGAGAGAGAGGAGAGAGAAGTTAGCGGCCCTCGTCGGGTTGCCGCCGCCCATATCCAGCGAAACGCGGCGATATCCGCGTTTACGCATAATCCACTTTCCCATTGACAGACACGAAATGCGGTAATGACGTCCCAGCGGCCGAAGCGTCATCTCTGCGCCATCCTTTGCCTTAACCTGTGTGTACGCGCGCGCAAGTGTGTGTGTGTGCCTGTGTGTGCGTGTGTGTGTAGCACGTGAAAAGCCACTTGATTTACCACGAGAGAGCTTGCAGGGAATAGCGGCTACGCGTGAGTGGGTTCGGTTGATTTGCCGACTCGGACCGAGCTGGGACACGAGTCTCTTCACGTGATTTTCAGGCTTTTTCGATTGATACGCGTCGAGGGTCATATTCGATGCTGCGGCTGGGAGGCGCTCGAGGAGCTCGTTCGGTTTACTCTCTATTGCCGCTGCATCACGATGGATAAGAATCGCGAGGGGAATTTTCGGCCAAGTATACACTACGCGAATTCTCGTAGGCTATCTTTCCGAGACCATAAGACTCCGGAAAAGTTGAGCAATTTTTGGTTGACCTTTCGTTAATTCCGGGATTATGGATATTTGATTTGACGGATGTCGGCTGATATTTTTGGGTTTGATTGATTGAAATTATTTTAAGTATATATTTATTGGAAATCGGATACGCGCAAATAAAGTGTCTCTTTTATACAACACTTGAAATATATTTATAATTGTAACCATTGATTGACTGATTGCTACAAATACAGCAATCAAAATTGTTTGAGATAATATATGTAATATATAATATTGTAAAATGATTGAAAAAAAATAGAATTGAATTACATACTCGGCCATGATAGATTATTGAATAATATAAATTTAGCAATTGCATTACCAAAAAATATACTTTTAAACTAAATAAATAACGTTTATTATTATTAATATACTACGATACACATTTCTCGTTATTTGGTTTTCCTGCGTGGGAACCTAAGTTAGGGTGTTGTACGCAATACTGGCTTATTATCAATTAATTATAATCACACGTATGTGCATCGGCCCATGACATGGTAATTAATAAACCTACATCGTCGAGAATCAACACAGCTACTGAAATATTGACATTGGTATAGTATTATTGAATTTTGAATATTTCCATATTAGTCATGCAAGCTAATATAATTTATAGAAAAGCAAATCTATTTTCACTCTTATATTAATATAATTGTTGTTGTTACTCTTTGTGTGTCTTTGAATATTTCAATCCATTTCATATTGGCTTTGATGGAATTATACTGATATTTGGCTTAGAAGTGATAGGATTAATTAACTTGATGTAATCTTGCATAAAGCATTAAATTATAGATATTGTATGCTTTGATGTTATACACATATAAACTCAAAAAATTTCCAGAATAGCTAATTTCGGATAAATTGCAATAAAATTTTTGATAACTATAATACTTGTTTTCCAGAAAAAATAGTATCCACCAGTCAAGCCTATATTGTTTTTTGTAATGATCTAGCCTACAACGGTAAACATCGATACATGCATACTTTGTAATATATTCACATGCGCACAAGCACAAAAAAGAAGTATCAATCTTCTATACATAGAAAGAAAGAAAAAAAATATCGGCCGAGCACACAGTTGAACAATCGTTGAGAAAATGACCTTTCTATAACAATGCCACCTATACGCCCATTACACTTTCCACACCCATATTATATATGCCAACGCGATCAGCACTCCCTATAACTGCGTCCGCGGAAGTGGCGCGTGAGCGAAAAGCCACGTCATTATCGAGTACCTTCATGCAGCCCATACACACACACACACACACACACACATATATATATATATACATTCTATATCTCACGCGTCATACACTTTGGACAATATTTTCTAATATTCGCGCGATCGCGTGACTTGTCTCGAAACTGCGGTTGCAGTTGTCGTTACGGTTTAATTATCGAGGGAATTACTTTAATTACGGGTGGAGGAAATAGAGAGGTCGCAGAAAGAGGAAAGACTAAAATAAATATAGGGGAGAGCGGGGCATGCCTGGCTGGCAGGGTCACTTTGGCAGTCAAAATTTTATTATTTAATAAAAATATTTTTGAATTTTTATTTTTATTACTAGATCTTTTGTCAACAACGCTTCTTTTTATGCATTTAAACTTATAGAAATGAAATATTTTTTTAATATAAATTGTGGTTGAAATTCAGAGGTCCCTCTTGCTGACGGCAAGTAGTTTTCAGTCGTTCGTTAAAGTTATTAATTTATATTGATATATAATTATGAAGGGTGCATTAAAAAGCCTAACTCTCGAACTTTAATTTCATTTATTTTTTTTCGTTGCGCGATTAAAGACAAAAAAGTTCTGAACCAGAAAAAGAGTGCTTAGCGGGGCACGAATCAAAACAAACAGTCATAACCTCTTCGCGCATTTCGAAGCAGTGGCACTTCGCGAATATTAAGTCCTGATAATTGACTTAATCCAAATTATTAGAGTTAATTTAATGGTTAGGAAGTATAAAAAAAAGCAAACAAACTCTTTTGGACTGATGGTCAAATGCAACTTGCGATTAATAATGTTCGCAATAATAAATTCGCAAGTCTATCGCAAGTTCTGCTGAAGAGTTTGGAGTGCCACGATCTACCCTGCAGTTTAAAATTATAGAAATAGAAAAAGGTTTATGCACTGATGGTTCATTTAAGAAAGGTAAGACAAATTAATTTAAATGTTAGTTTATTTTTAAATAATGCATAAAATATTAAGCTTCAAATCATTTTATATCTCATGTAGAATCAGGATTCAAGAGGATTTTTACAGATGAACAGCAACCTGCCCTAGCTGGGTACATTATTAAAATGGAAAGTTCATTATCAGGACTTTCAGCAACAGAGGTTAGACGTCTCGCTTTTGATTATGCTATTAAGCTGGGTATCGCACATAATTTTAATAGTGAAAGTGGTAAGTAAATAGAAATATACAAATTAGTTTTCTTTTATAAGTTTTTGTTGCTATTGCATTTTTATTTTTAGGTCTCGCAGGTAATGATTGGTTGCAAAGTTTCATGGATATAGGCATAATTTATCCTGTAGAAAAGCTCAGCATACGTCAAAAGTAAAGGCTTTTGGCTTCAATTCATCTGGTTTAAAAAGTGGAAATTCTGACTCGAGTGAAATAAAAATTCCTGTGAGCTTAATCATACAAGCGAAACCTTTAATAGATCTTTTGGTTGGTATAATTTATGCTAGTTTATTTAAATTTGAAAAATATGTAGATTTTAATTAATGTATTTATATTTAGATTTCTTCATTAACATCATTTTCTCAAGGAGAGGTTACATCACCAGCGTTAAGTATGTCTTGCTTAAATGAATCTCTATCGAGCAATAAAACTGCTCCTGAATTAAATGACGCTGTCTATGTTTCTGATTGTTTGGCCAACCCTTTTCAGAGAGCATCCTCCTCTATTAACAGTACTTCAAAAACGTTGGACATCATTGAGAAGCAGAAGAGAAGAATAGGAAAAACAGCTGTTATTACAGCAGAGGATTATAAGAAGGATTTGATGGTTCAAAAGCTAAAAAACTTAAAGAAAGAAAAAAAAGAATCGAACAAAAAAATAAATAACCGCAAGTGCAAAAGAAGAAAAATGATGTATTATCTGATATAACAAATCAGAGAATAGTTCCAGGTATAGAAAATTTTATTAGGAAAAGAAAAAGCTCTACTGAATTGAAGACGACTCCTTGTAAAAAAGTACTGGTCATTTGTCTAGTCATATTGTACAAGCAATTACTGTACCGGCTACACTTCAACCTCAAGATAGAGTTTTATATCAATTAAATGGAAATAAATATTATATTGAAACACCTATGGAACAACCAGTGCAAATTTAATATATTGAATTACCTTACGATGCCATCAGCCAATGTAATAAACAATTATTAAGTCAATACTAATCTTAATAGGTGCTTTATTTATTTATTTATTTATTTATTTATTTAACCAGAGTAAGTACATTACATTACAAAAGGGAATCCAGCAGAGGAAAGCAAATTCCTGTTCGCTGGTCCGGCATACATAAATACTTAAAAACTAAAAAAAAAACTAAAAAGTTAACTCCTTGGTAAGTGAATTACGACTATCTCCGTTTAAACAAAACAGAGATAGTGCAAAACACTTACAGACCTAAACCTACTTAAAATCTAAATCTTAAGACTAGAACAAAAAGACAACTTTGTCATAACATTTCATATATATTTTCAATTTTTAACATTATTTATATTTTTATTCAATAATTAATTTAATGATCAGCCAAAAATAAAAAAAAATTTATATTAGAAATTTTAATTAGAAATTTGTACTATTTCAATTTCAATTCCTATCAACCATTTTTCCTAATCCACTCTATTAGCTTATTACAAGACAATTTTTTATCTATATCTAAAGTTTTAAGCTCGTTTGGCAATATATTAATATTAATATTTATTAAACATAATTATTTTTATAATTTATTTCAAATGTGGTAAAAAAAATAGAGTATAATAATTTAACAGACTGGCAAATAAATATAAAAATAAATATGTGATTATAATGATATAGAAACTGATTTAAATAAATATAAATGGATAAAAATAATTTAAATGTATATTTTATTTGAAGTTAGTACATATAGGATAACAAAAGCAAATCTCGTCTTTCCTAACCTGACATTTTAAATACATCCACCATTCGATTCTTAAAGAAATAAAGAATGCATGAATGTTTAAAAGAAAGTTCATATCCATTTCCTCTTTTATTTATTCTATTTTAAACATTTTATGCCAATGGTGCCCCGCTCTCCCCTATACGACGGCTATACATAGCTGCGTATTGCTCTCGAATCGAATTATGCTTCGACGCCCGGCAAATCCAGGTGCAACTCGCAAGTCGCTATATTCTTTATCCTATATGATCGCGGTCGAGTTCTTGCCTCTCTGCCTATATTCCTTCGGGTCTGCTCCCTAGTTCAGCCTTCGCATAATCGTTGATAATGCTGCGTCTCGATTTGAAAGCGCAGCTCATGTCGATTACGAGTGTGCAGTCGGTCCGAATTTGTCAGACGCGAGCCGCCGATGCTCCGGAACGCGCAGGCATCATCTGCATTTTATTATTCAATGAAATGCGCGTTCGCGACCTAGCTTAATTCTACATCTGCATAAATTTGCAATTCCACTCGGACTAAGGAGCGCCTATATATAATAAATCGCTAATTTCCCAAGTCAGTTCGACAGTCACCGCCACGTACATGTATATATATATGTATATGCGCGTCAATGGGATGGATCGGCGATCAAGCGGAACGTCAACTCGTCGGCGCTCGGGGCCAAATAGTCATCCTTTTTCCGTTTCATAGAAAATTTGCCTCCATTCTCGGCAAGTATTACTCGACTACGCGGGGCCATGAATATTTTGCTTCCACCTCGCGCTCGCGCGACATTCATTAATCCGAGAAGTCGCGCAATTCGTCCTCCGATTCTCTCGCGACTCTCTACATAGGCAGCCGTCATCGCGACAAGATTGGAGCTCCGAAATATCGGCGATTATTCGACGCTTATGCGTGCGCGACCAAGCGATTGATCGCGGGCGCAGAGAATTATTCAGCACCTTGGCGAAATCCTGCGATTTGTCGTTTTGCTTCTCCGTCGCCAAGGGGTTTCCCTCGATCACAGCTCGTATAAAAAGGACGTAAAAGTCAGGCTCTTGTGCCTCGCCCGCTTTTTTACACTCACTCCTGTACTTCCCTCCTTTTCTAGCTTCAAATCTCGCGGTACCGCCTTTTTTTTCTGTTTAGTTCTGCAGCTATCTTTGCCTATAATGAAAAATTTTTGGCTTCTTCGTCCTGTCTCCCTCTAATTAAACAGTCTTCCTTTAACTCCCACCACCTTTTTTCCCCTTACTTTTCCAAAGTTTTAATTAAAATTTTATTAATTATACGGAGCAGATCGACTATTTCCAGTGATATCGAAAAGTTTATTTTTACAGCCTTTTCTCTCACGTTTTCGTTTTTTTTTACATATCAATTATAAGTTTGAAAACTGCGTTTAAAAGAATGTTGGGTATACGTGGCGCAATCGCTGATTGATATTCGAATTTCATTCGGGGGCGAGTCCTGCACCGATTGAATAACTCGCACGCGCTAATAAAGCCCAATGCGACCTTTTAATGCGCGCACACATTTTTCATCGATAACGTTATTTAAGGTCAGGTCACCGAGTGCGTGCAAACCAGCACCTCAGCGTGGAAAACTTTTTCGGCGCTCTTTTCATTTTCACCAAAGTGATTAATGATCCGCGGATATATCCCAATAAATAGCAAATATGGATTCAGCGCAAATACGCGCGTCCGCATTAAAAGTCGACCTATGAATCTCGCTCGCCGGCGGACATATCGCTCCCAGATATACGGGCAAAGAGAGGAATGAGATCAGATCGTAATTGAATCGAAACAATCCTTATACGCGATAGAATACGTTTCGCGCTCCTCATTCGCTTACACAACGCGGGAATGATCCCTCCCTCCCTCCCTTTTAAAAGAAAATGCATTGTTGAGAGAGAAACTTGAGAGCTTAGAGGATAGTATTAAATCATTTTTTGAAATCAAAATAAATGATCTGGAAAAAATATTTTCAAAGAAATTTTCCACATTGGATATGAAATTAAATGAAGAGTTTGATGAAGTTTATAAAAATTTCGATAACATCACTAATGGAATCGCAGCCGTGGTAGAAACTGTCTCCGATCTAACCTGCCCAGATACTGAAACCGACAAACTGAAACACATTGACGAAATTGACGAACCTGACCAAATGGTCAATCGAAATAAAATTGACGAACAGTGTGACACGTACCTACTTAATAGAAAAAACGGAGACGTGGACGCGCACAAGCATACTAAATTGACAAAAAGTACTGAATTACATGCTACGTATGGTATGGATGGTGCGAAGAGCAGTACTCTGGTGATTTCGAGCTCGGTTGATTGCTCTGCCTCTAATACTGTGTGCCCGGGGATTATGCATTTGCTGTGCTCGGCACCGTCCTGCCAGACCTAAACAAAACTGACATCCTGACTGTACAACCTCTTTACTCGCACAAAATCAGAGACAGTTCGAGGGGTACTTCTTCTTTATTGGCTAGGCTTTCCAGCAGCAAACTCATCGAATCTATTATGATAGCAAAATCAAAATTCACAGCGCTCAATACGAAGGATTTAGATCCTAGCAAGCTGGGTGGGGATTCTGCTCTGCCTGTGGCTACGATTTTTATTAATGAATTTCTTAAAAAAGAAAAATATACGAATTTTCAAAATCTTAAAACTGTCGCTAAACAACTTGGCTTCAAGTACGTGTGGCACAGGCGGGGCAGATTCCTAGCCAGGCTGAGTGATGGAGGGAGAACTCATACCTTCTCCACTGCGACTGACCTGGAAAATATTATCACCACTGAATGCAATGAGCAATTGAAGAAAAAGAGTGATATACTACCTGCGAGTACATCCTCCACTCCTTGTAATTCCATACAAAATAATAATTTAATCAAAGCAAACGTCTATACCGAAAATAAAAATACGAATACCAAAAAACAAAATGGTCACAGTATAAATAGTATTAAGGCTAAAGAAAATGCAATTACAGATAAAAATAAAAATAAAAATAAGAACCAAAACAAAAATAAAAATATAAAGGGAAATAAAGGTAAAAATAAGAGCAAAACGAATAAGACGTAGGAAAATATTATAGTAACGGGCTCAAGCACTAAAAACATTAGCGATGGGATTGCAAATGCTAATAAGGAACGTACAAAAAGCGATTGACTAGGAGCTTCAGCTGCTGGAGAGCCCATGAGTGAAAAGGGGGGGTTACGTCCTGGATTTCTGAATGTAAGCTCTTTACGTCAACTTCTTTACGATGGTCCCGCCTACGATCTATTTGGCGTGGCAGAGACTTGGCTGGGCCTGGATGTAACAGATGATCTTATTCAGATCAACGGCTATAAGATTTTTAGACAGGAGCGTAACGTGAATGGAGGTGGAGTTGCCATTTAGGTTAAATCTAAAATGCCAAATTCTTGCTACATCCAACACGGAACAGCCCACGTCTCGCACGTGGATTGACGTTATAATAGTTGACGACAATGACAGCATTCTTTATGGCCGCAGCGTGCCGGCACTCTTTCACAGCAAGCATAATATAATTACTGCAACCATTTCATACAATATTCAACCACACGCGTCAAAATCTTTTCAGTTCAGAGAGTATAAGAAAATATCACAACCATTTCTGTGTGAATATCTTTCTAGCTGTGATTGATCGCCGTTCGGTGCTGCGGACATTGAGGTAGAACGAGCTATGGACTGCCTCTGCGACAATCTATCGGTAGCACTAGAGTCTCAAGTTCCTCTTAAAACTTTTACGCCTAAGAAAGGCAGGCTGCCCTGGGTTGACGCGGACCTAGCCCAACTCTATAGGAAACGAGACGCTCTTTACCGACGGTATAAACGTACAAAAGACTTGAAGTTTCTGCAGGAATTTTACACTCTTAGAAAACAGACGGATGAAATGACGGAGAGTGCGAGAACATCTTTCTATCACAGCAGACTGCTTGATGCTCTAGGTAGCAATAATGTCTGGAAGGAGCTGCGTGACCTGGGGCTAATACCCAGTCATGAAGATGAGTTGAACGGCTTCTCACCGGAATAGCTGAATAGACACTTTGCAGGGGTGTCAATTTCTCCCCGGGATGACAGTAGAGAGCGTGAACGCATCATCTCACAAGCTGTTGAAGAAGGTTTTCATTTTAAAAAAAATTAATCTTAATGATGTTATTCACGCGATTTCTCACTTCTCATCACAGGCGCGCGGAGTTGACGGCATACATTATACAATCGACCTTCGGTTTCAGCATTAATTTACGATCTAATGTAACACCGAGACTCACGACGGCGTCGGAAAAACGCGCAAGCGCTCCGCTCCCCATATCAACGTCTGGCAATCCCATTTTAACCAAATCATTAACATATTTTCTAGAACCAAATAAAATTGCTTTGGTCTTGCCAGCATTGAGACGAAGAGACAAGCACTCAGCCCACGTCGACACCAACCGTGCCGCTTCAGACAGGCGAACTACGCCCTCCAGAAGTTTATCTGCAGGGATTTGCAGATAAATCTGGAGGTCATGGGCATATAAAATGTGCCTGACCGTCCCACGATGACAGAGGTCTTTAAGGTAGTTCTCTCCAAACCCCTATTTCTTCGAATATGTCTAAAATTTTTTCTATTTGTTACTTTAAGTATACTTTATATGTGGTTAAAATCTGGAACCCGCAAGCGGTATGAAATTTGGAGATATTGAGCCTCGAAATTGCATACTTTAACATTGAAAGCCTATACTGAGAACCTATGGCAGAGACGTTTCGTTCAATTGCAAACCAAGTTTTCTTCGAATTTTTTTGAAAAACTAGCACATGATGTAAAATAACAATACGAATCGTGAGGAAAAAAGCTGAATAGGGCGAACGGTGCTTTTTTTAAAGATACAACAGTCCAAAGTTTCAATCCCAGCCTATAGTATATCTATATAGATGCGCAGTATTTCACTCTCTTTCAACTTTTGCATCTTATTCTATCTATCTTTC
>UELU01137096.1:0-25268 GCA_900490025.1 Megastigmus dorsalis
AAGCTCAAGAATATATTTTATAAGAAAAAATCAAAATGTTTTAATCTACCTATATTATTCGCTGATACTGTAAAAAGAATAAAATTTTGTCCTACCCAAAGTCGTAAGACATTGTTTCAAAAATATACATAGGCTTTCATACTCTGAAATCTCGAATATGCTTCAATATATCAATTTTGTTTCAAATATTATTTATTTTTTACAGACTTTAAACTTTTAAAAATGTATAACCTCCTTACGAAGTGTATAATTTAAATTTTACAATATTTTAAAGGTATCAACATATATTTAATATAAAATTCATATTTTACAGATTGTAATTATAAAAATTACTTATTTAGAATGTATTATGTTAAACTGGACCATCTTCGAAATGCAGCCGAGCGAGCGTGAGCGAGCGAGGTTTTTTTTGCTCGTATACAGTTAAGATAAATTTAAATACTGAGATAATAATATTTACGAGCATTATAATTTCAAGTTACTTAGAGAATAAAATCTATAATTTAGTATTTTTCAATAACATAAGTGAAATAATTATTAAACAAATAATTTTCATAATAAATGTAAAATAAATAGAACGCATAAAATGCGAATAAATACACACGCGCACACATGTAACCGCACTATATGCGAATCACACATAGACGTGCGAATCTAACCATCCCCACCAAGCGGCATCAGAGATAGAAGGATGATCATCACAGAGAGGGGGAAGACGATAAAATCGCCGTCACAGCTATAAAACCAGCGCGCCGAGCTCAAGCAGCCAGACGATCATTTGAAAGTGTAGGGAGAACAGCGAAATAAATGATTAAATCAATATCTTAAAATATCACTTTTCTCACTAGCTTTCAAGCTATTCAAGTTATAAGGGCCATTACGTCCCTTATGCCAGCCAATAGCTAGAAGCCGGCTTACCATTGTCTTCCTCCGAAGGCCTAACTGCCCCATTACGTGACAGGAAGGAGGTAGCACGGGAAAAGCTTGTCATATCCCACCCCATTGCGTGGTGATATATTCACAAGAAAGTCCAACATTCCTTTTTTCCCTGGAATCAAAGCGAAGCCGTATCCCCATTAAGTGGATACTGACTAGCTAAGCTAAGACTCCCTGCCCCCTCTCTTCTAATGGGTACAAAATACTTGGGTAGCCGAGACAACAGAGCGCTCAATATGTAGCCTCTGATCACTCTCTACAGGCACCTAAGTAAAAGGGTGGAGATACCATTAAAATAATCACGCGAAATAACTAAGGTCCGAAAATCCTGACAATCAGAGCGTTACCAGCTCGCTTGTCGACAAACTAGTGGCGGCACCCTGGTACGTCACAATGCATTGACAACTTTTATATAAAAGCGGATAAAATTAATTACAATGCATACAAACTAGAAAATCTCTTTAGCAACCAATATTCATTAATTGTACCTATAGATAATTTCGAATCATAACAAACAAATAAGAAAATTTCAAAAACAATAAAATATAATAAATTAAAACAAATCGCAATTGAGGTAGAATAGAGAAATACAACCCTGACTGAACAAAATCCAAATTATGCAATAAATACTCTAATTCGACTAATAAAAGACTTTATTGAAACAGCATCAGAAAATATTAAAGCGCACAAAAAATTGAATTGAAAATTGAATGGTGTCATGTAAAGGTAAAGAGATGATACACAATTTAGGAAAAAAAAACTACAAGTAAAGCACTAAAAAATGAATTCAAAAAGTATACCATAATTTTAGATAAAGTGATAAAAGATACAAAAATCAAAATTGAACTAGTAAAAATAAACAGTAGGGACCCAAGAAAGTTATGGAATATAATAAATACTAAATTAGGAAAAAATAATACCAAAAACACTGAAATTCAAGTTATAATAAATTAGAGAAATTAAAATAAATTAGATATAGTGAACAGCATGAATACATATTTCTATGAGATAGCCCCAGGTTAAATGCACAAATCGTTTAACCGAAAACTAAAACGCTAAATTTTCCAGGCAGGTTTCAGAAATCAATCTTTCTGAATCCAACGGACGTCTATGCAATAAACAACATCATAAACAATATGATTGAAAAGATTGAAAATCATTGCACCACAAATACTATGACCGTAATAATTCATGAGATAGTTACCGGGAGTGCTTATGACGAAGGGTAGTCGGCTTCTCGGCGTGGTGTCGGTGATGCACCTTTTCCTTCTCGTGAGAGTGACTCTAGGGCGAATGGCTGCGTCGAACTGCTCTTGGAGGCTTGCAGATAAGTTGGCGTCATGTGACGTAGTCCTCGGAAGGGCATCGGCTTCTGGAGGATGATCGACTCGTCTAGTCTAAGGAGTAACTTCCTTCTCGATCGACTTGTGGCGTCGGCTCCCCAGCGAATGTTCTCTCTC
Organism: Megastigmus dorsalis; assembly: GCA_900490025.1. Lineage (NCBI taxonomy): Eukaryota > Metazoa > Arthropoda > Insecta > Hymenoptera > Megastigmidae > Megastigmus > Megastigmus dorsalis. The sequence continues at coordinate 2,397 of UELU01137096.1, forward strand.
TCTCTCTCTCTCTCTCTCTCTCTCTCTCTCTCTCTCTCTCTCTCTCTCTCTTAACAAAACGATCTAGTGGTAGTTTAATTAATAATGACGCATATGACAATGTAAATAACGAGTCGCAGGTTTTTGTGTCTTTAGGCTCCGGAACCAAATCTGCACCGTCTCGCCGCTCCCCTCGGGAGAACTGTACCGCGAGTAGTAGCAATGGTGATGAGTGCTGTGAACTGCTAATAAATGGTATTGTTCATGATGGTTGTTTGGATGTTAATCTTCAAAGTGTTGCGTTTGCAGTACTCAGCACTGTCCTCCTTACTCTTGAGAGGGAGGAAGTTGTTGGTGCCCGCGTGTTGCAGCCTCATGGGGTGAGCGGCGGGCGGGAAGAGGTCTGGAAGTGGCGCGGCTTCGAGATCGAAGCGACCACCGTCTTGTGCGGTTCGCTTCGCCAGCAAAAAGCGTGTTTTTGACATTTTACGTGCAAAACGCTCTCACTCCAACAACTACCTCACCACCAAGGATATCAAGTCATCTCCTCTTGGCTCTGAGTCTGTGAGCCGCTTGCCAGATCATAAGATCTACATTAACGAATTGTTACAACCGGAAGTATACAGAGAATTTTTAAGCTTAAAGCAATTAGCGTCTACTCTTGGCTTCAGATACGTCTGGCATAGTGGTGGCAGATTCTTGGTCAGGAGGAAGGGTGGTGAGTGCGCGAATACTTTTGCCTCCGCTGCGGACCTGTGGGTAATTGCCGATGCCTACTGTAGAGGACATGGGCGCTCCATTCCTCAATATCCTGTTGAGGTGCGGAGCGGCCATCCAAATACTAGTGGCGCGGCTGTTAATTCCGCATGACTCCAGCGGGGAGTTGCTGGTGAGGTGAAAAAGAAGGGACTGAGAGCTGGCTTTCTCAACGTGAATTCTATTAGAGCTCACATTGAGCAAGTCCGTTAATTTCTTCGCGATAATCCGTCCTATCATCTGTTCGGGATCGCCGAGTCGTGGCTTGGCTCAGTCGTCGATGATCGACTCATTCAGATCAATGGGTTTAGTGTATTTCGTCAGGATTGAAATGTTAATGGTGGTGGTGTTGCCCTTTATATACGTACTGATTACAAGGCCAAAGTACTTGCTAAATCCAACAACACTGGACCTGGTAGGCCAGGCATTCCCGAATTTATATTTTGTGAGATGCAAAAGGGTGACACTCCACCAATCCTTGTGGGTGTTATTTATCGCGTACCCAAAGTAGCTTTTAATAGTGATCCTGACTTTCTTAGTTCGTTTAGAGACCTTAGTGGTAATTACAGCCACAAGCTAATTATGGGTGATCTGAATGCCGATCTGTTGTCGGCGACTGGTGATTCTGAGTTCGTACAACGCTTAGATGACGAGCTCTCAGTTAAGATCATCCAGCACGGCTCGATGCATCATACCTACGCATGTCACACGTGGATTGACATAATGTTTGTGGACGAAAACGATACAGTACTTGACTATGGGAACAGCCTAGCGCCCTTTCGCTGCAGGCACAATATCATTGATGCTACCATCGATATTCAATTGGTATCTTCTGTCACGTGTCATTACCCAAAAAAATTTCAACTACGCTTTTAAAGCTCAGCCATGCAGCTCGTTTTTTCTCGGATATTGTGTTAACGAATGATTCATCTCTTAATAACTCACGAATTTGAGGTCCATCAAAGATACCTTCTTTCAATTTTACACTAGCTAAAGCTGGAAATTGTTTAACCAAGTAAGTGAAACATTGTCCTTCCTTATCCAAAGCTTTTACATATTGTTTCATTAAACCAAGTTTTATGTGCAAAGGAGGAAGGAGAATCTTTGAAGGCTCTACCAAGGGTTTGTTTATGATGTTCATAGATCCAGTTAGCATTGTTACTCGAGCTGGCCAAGCTTTTTTAGTATAATGACTACTGCCATCTCGACTGTCCAACAGGCACAAAAACCATGGAAACTTAGAGAAACCAGATTCAAGAGTATCTTAAGATCCCCACAAATCTGCCAATTGTGTTCTGTGTATTTAATCTTATTCAAAACCATCTCAATATTTTCATATTTTTCCTTAAGCGTCACCGAATGGGTTACGGGTACAGGAGCATACACTTTTGTATTATGTAATAACACTGCTTTGAGGCTTCGTTTAGAGGAATCTAGGAATAGCCTCCAATCATTGGGTTCTTATATATTCTCTTTTAACTCATTCAGGAGACCATAAACATCATTGCAATACACCAAGTCTCCTACTTCACTAAAGTATTTTCGGAAAGAATCATCTCTATTACGATAAAATGAAACTTTCGTTCCTTTGGACAGCATATTTCTTTCTTTTAGTCTTGAAGCTAACAATTCTACTCCATCTTTTGGCAGCGCAAGGTCTCTGACTAAATCATTCAGATCACCTTGATTAAACGTCCGTATTGTGGTATCTTTTTCTGTCGGTACATACTCTTCCTAATCTTCATCATCATTATTACTTTTACTACTTTCTTCTTCAATGTCTTCTTTGCCTGCTTCGTCATATTCATCTACTTCCATATGAGCCACTTTCGAATCGAGAACCACGGAATGATGTTCTTCTCTATGATTTGTAGACTTTAGAGATGCCTTTATAACACTTAATACTTCTGCATACTTTATCTTGCTCAAATTTGATGAGTTGAAACCTACAGTGTTCGTCATACAAAAATAGCAGTCGTATGTACTATTGGGCTCCTGCCACACTGTTGGATATAAAAACTTGGCATTGCTCCCCTTGCTTTCGTACCGATGTAACATTGTTTTGCAACCACTACAAATAGCTGATGGTAACCAGTTTTTATCCTCTCGATTTCCTACACATCCAAAGCATTGCTGATATATTGCTTGCAATTTTGCGGAAAATGTCCTCAAGTTTTTTTAAAATTAAACTCTCCACATAGCAGCAGCTATCAGTGTTTCCAATACAAGTGTGTGTGTTTAAATTTCCTTCAGATCTTGTCGAATTTTCAAAAGTATTTATATTTGCCATAGTAATATTAATGAATCCACGCAGTAGGGATCCCGTTCCGATCGCGGGCGAGTCTACCGGCCTAGGGGTGATACCCCCCTCACATCCCTAGGACTAAAGGTGGGGGCTTTCCGACTTTGACGAGGACAGTGTCATCTCGTCGTCGGACACACTCCGGCTTCATCCTCACACCCTACCGCCCACCTTCAGGGTAGCGGGCCGTCGCTGGTTTCGTTACTTCAGATAATTGGAAAGTGGATCTTCTTATGAAGCAGTGTCACCATCTCCAGTGTTCTCTGAGGTAGCAGGATTTTTTTTCAGGGTGGTTAAAAAGGGGAAAATCGCTTCGCGACCATAGACAGGCTCCAGATCCCGCTCCCGAGGTCAGAGACATGCAGAAGTGTAAAGCAAAATAAAAGCATCTATAAAGTGTAAAGATCGTGGAAAAGAAGATTATACCATGAATAAATGGTAAAGTAGGCAAAGAAGACATTGAAGAAGAAATTAGTAAAAGTAATAATGATGATGAAGATTAGGAAGAGTATGTACCGACAGAAAAAGATACCACACTACGGACGTTTAATCAAAGTGATCTGAATGATTTAGTCAGAGGCCTCGCACTGCCAAAAGATGGAGCAGAATGGCTAGCTTCAAGACTCAAAGAAAGAAATATGCTCTCCAAAGGAACGAAAGTTTCATTTTATCGTAATAGAGATGAACCTTTCTGAAAATATTTTAGTGAAGAAGGAGATTTGGTGTATTGCAATGATGTTTATGGTCTCATGAATGAGTTAAAAGAGAATGTATTCGAACTCAATGATTGGAGGCTATTCAAAGATTCCTCTAAATGAAGCCTCAAAGCGGTATTATTACATAATACAAATGTGTATGCTCCTGTACCCATAGCCCATTCGGTAACGCATAAGGAAAAAAATGAAAATATTGAGGTGGTTTTGAATAAGATTAAATACACAGAACACAATTTGCAGATTTGTGTGGATCTTAAGATACTCATACTAATTCTGGGTCAACCATCTGGTTTCACGAAGTTTCCATGGTTTCTGTGCCTGTGGGACAGTCAAGATCGCAGTAGTCATTATACTAAAAAAGATTGGCCAGCTCGAGTAACAATGCTAACCAGATCTATGAAGATCATAAACAAACTCTTGGTTGAGCCTTCACAGATTCCCCTTCCTCCTTTGCACATAAAACTTGGTTTAATGAAACAATATGTAAAAGCTTTGCATAATGAAGGACAATATTTCACTTACTTGGTTAAACGATTTCCAGCTTTATCTAGTGCAAAATTGAAAGAAGGTATCTTTGATGGACGTCAAATTCGTAAGTTATTAAGAGATGAATCATTCGTTATCACAATGTCTGAGAAAGAAGGAGCTGCATGGTTGAGCTTTAAAAGCGTAGTTGAAAAATTTTTGGGTATTCATAAGAGTGGAAACTGTAGGGAATTTGTAGTCAAAAACTATGAGAAATTGGGCGGTTTGATGAGTTACAAGTTGTATTTTCTCGATTCGCATCTTGATAACTTCCCACACAATCTTGGGGATTATAGCGAAGAACAAGGAGAACGCTTTCATCAAGATATGAAGGAAATGGAAAGACGTTATCAGGGTAGGTGGAATGCACATATGATGGCTGACTACTGTTGGACATTAAACAGAGAGAACACTGACAATAGTAAAAAGCGCAAACGCAATCCACTTCACAGGTCATTTGAGGATAAAAGAGTAAGGAAGAGCAGATTGTCTTAGGTTATGGAGTTATCGGGTTATGGGATACTCGGATCTTATTGAGTAATGGAGTTAATTCTCAATTAGTTGAGTAATTGAGGTAAGGTCCTGAGGTATCTAAGGATCGTGGGATTGAGTGGTTATGGAATTTTAGAGATAGTTTTACAGATAAAGCAATGTATTTGATGGTTTTGGTGGATTTTGAGGTATTATTGAGGTTAGAAAAAAATTCTGACGTGTAGGCGTTAATCGGGTTGCGGATTTGTTTTCAGCGGGAAAAAAATACATGGAATTCATGGCTCGTTTTAACGAAATTATATAGTTTACTACACGAAACCCCTGAATTATACGATACATTTTCTAAATTTTACCTTCTTCTGACCTTGACCTGATTCTGACCGGGTCAAATGGACCACGGATTCGGATTCAGTGATCCCAAAAACATTAAATTCACGTGGTCTCGTCTACCGCGCAGGAAACTTTTTTTTGTGGGCCTGTGTTATTGAAGGGCCGGACGCAATAAGGGTATCTGCGCTCGAAAACGCTGAAAACTATTGTCCACGGAACGAATTTTAAAAATTGTTCAAATTTAAATTTTAACGATTCATACTTGTAGAGAATTTTATTGTGCATCTTTTTTGCATTGGACACAAATTTGTAGGATTTTTTGTTTTTTACGTGTTTAAGAAAAACGGAATTTTTTGCTTAAAAGAAATTTATTATATATTTTACTTCAACTTGCTAGCTTTTCGACGAAAATTAATATTTTTCCTTGGTGTTTTTACACAATATTCTTCAATATATTGTGCGACTGTTAGAAAGTTTAAAAAATTTTAAAAATATATCAGGGCCTTATATGGGATTTTTGAAAATATTTTTCCGAAAAATTGGGAGCATGCGTTCAAACGAAAAAGTTGTTTGAGGAAGTTTCACATTATGAAAATTTGCAGCTACAAAAATCTTCCTTTAGGATTAGGGAAGTTTAAGGTGAAAGTTTTAGACCTTTAAAAATTTACGCAAAAAGAAATAATAAGTTATAATAATACTTTATACGTTCCGTTGCCGTATGTAATTTTTATTACGAATATATTATACAAATTTTGTAAATAGTTATGTCAATAAATTATCTTTTTCATAGATAGTATGTTTATTTGAGTCTTTACGTTAGCAGCTTAGAGCCTTCATACCGCATCGAATAAGTTTTGTAACATTTTAATCCGAAAGATAAATTGATTATTCATTACAATTATTCAAAGCAATTTACATTTACAAAATTAACTACTACCCACACAAACAATTTAGTACCTATGTTGTCAAAAAGACTTTATTTAAATAGAGCCCTGCTGTCAATTTTTGAACTTACATTTTTAAATTATTTCAGAAAGTGCACTTACTGAATTTTATTTTAATAGTATCTAATCGTAATTAGTAGAATTGTCGAACATTATTATTCGTCAATAATTGCTACACATATGCTAATATTAGCCAAATAATTGCATATCTCATGTAAATAAATAATGCTTTTCACAGTAACATCTTCAATAATGAATCAACTGCGAACGTTTTCCCCGTAATTAAATAAAATAATACTTTTACTTTCTCGAAATTGAAATGTATTCCAACGTGTCCTCGATTCCTTTCTTTTTTTTTTAAAGTTGAACTTTTACAAAACGCCCAGTGGTATTGAAAATGACGATCTGCCTTGGCGATTGTCTTTTTTTCGGCTTACCTGAGCTAACGCTAGCACTATTTTTTTAGTTAGTTCGCTTTTTGCAACTAATCGTAATTGTTTAAAATGGCCCATTATTTCGTGGAAGAGTACTACAATATGATAAGATTGTATTTTATGAATGGTGAATGTGGAGCTCGCGCTTCTGATCAGTACGCTCGCGCATACCCTAATACGCGACATCCGAATGCAAATACTGTCAACGGAGCGGTTCGTCATTTACGGGAGACGGGGAATGTCATTCCTCAAGGAAGAGACGCTGGTCGCCCTAGGAGGAATCCGTAGGTTGAGGAAGCCAAGTTAGATATGGTGGCAGAGAATCCGCGCATTAGTACGCGAAAAGTGGGAAGAGAACTTGGCGTGTCGCATTCGATGGTGCCAGTATACTGAAGGATGATGGTCAGCACCCGAATTACTTTACTTAAATGCAGCGTCTTCTTGCTGGTGATACGGCTCCACGTTGGGAATTTTGCCAGCGATTCATAGAAAAGGTAGTAGCGGAACCACTTTTTCCGAGTCGGGTTCTGTACACGGATGAGCGCATTTTCACTCAGAATGGGACGTTTAGCTCGGACAATTACCATTACTACGGCCAGAGAATCCTCATCTGATGTGGGACATTTAACTCTCAACACCGGTTCAGCTTCAATGTGTGGGCAGGACTGATAGATGATGAAGTAGTAATTGTAATTCTTTAAAATATTAATTCTTTAAAAATATCATTCAGGATGATGCGGCGCACTTGAAACTTATAACATACACTTTTTAATTCACATACTTTAAAATAAAGAAAGATCTAAGGTAGCATAACAATTAATTAATGAATTGTTTAAAAAAAAAGTATCGAGAAACCGCGATTCTTCAAGTGAAATGCCCGAAAACTTTGGTATAAAATCATTCAGGATAATGCCGCAAAGTAAAAATTTATAACTTGTACTTATTGTTCCACATACTTTTAAATAAAGAAAGATTTGAGGTGGAATAATAATAAACAAAAGAATTGGTTTAAAACAAGATATCGAAAAATATCGATTTTTCGACAGAAAAGTTCGAAATATCTTGTATAAAATCATTCAGGATGATGCGGCGCACTTGAACCTTATAACATACACTTTTTAATTCACATACTTGAAAATAAAGAATGATTTAAGGTAGCATAACAATTAATTAATGAATTGTTTAAAAAAAAAGTATCGAGAAACCGCGATTCTTCAAGAGAAATTCTCAAAAAATCTGTTATAAAATCATTCAGGATAATGCCGCACAGTAGAAATTTATAACTTGTACTCATTGTTCCACATACTTTTAAATAAAGACAGATTTGAAATAGCATAACAATAAATTAATGAATTGATTAAAAAAAAGATATCGAGGAATCACGATTCGTCAAGTGAAATGCTCGATAAATCTGGTACAAAATCATTCAGGATAATGCTGCATAGTAGAAATTTATAACTTGTACTTATTGTTCCACATACTTTTAAATAAAGATAAAAATTCGTAGAAGTGAATGGCGGGCATTTTCAGCATTTACCGTAAAATTACATTATTTCGATATTTTATTTTTATTACTTGTTTTTTTTTAACTTTTATTTTATTAGTTGTTATATTTTATATTATATTTTATTAAATATTTTTATTAAAAAAGAATGCTATTGTATTATTATTTTAACGTATTTTTGAAAATATAAGTACAAAAATTTACAGCTGCACAAATGATGTAAAATTTGTTACTACTACAGGTGAGTCACAGCTATCATTTAAATTAGATTTTTGCAAATGTTATTTGATAAGATTTTCCACGATAAGAAAAAAGTCAGGGCACTATTTAAATAAATTATTTTTGAAAACATAGGTACGAATAATCTTCGAGTGGGGCGTAGTTACTTTTGTAAATGTAAATTGCTTTGAATAATTGTAATGATTAATCAATTTATCTTTCGGATTAAAATGTTACAAAACTTATTCGATGCGGTATGAAGGCTCTAAGCTTTTTGCAGATGTGCAGCAACTAAATAATTAATGAAATGGCTGTTATGGCGAGTTACAAAAATCAACTCGTCAGCTCTGGGCGCGATCTGCGGACCGTCAAAAACCAAGAGAGGGAGAGAGAGAGAGAGAGAGATAGATATTTGTTTATTTGCATATAAATACAAAAAAAATTGTTACAATGTACATATAATTGTATAGTATATATATAAAAGAAAGTCTTCATTTTTCGCTCATAGAAATATTGCACTTAGTTACTATCTATGATATCACAGCATAAGTTAACAATTTTAATACGAAAATCAGTCTTACACAAAAATCAGTCAATAAAAAAAAAATCAGTCTTGAAAATTTTTAACAGGTAATATCACAGAGCGTCTTATCTTAAAATACAAACAAGCAAGGTAAATCAAGCGGTCTATATCTATCAGTCAATTGTATTCTAAAATTTAAACATTCACTCGTTGCACACATTCACCCATTCACGCTAATAAATACACTCACACAATTTAAAAACGATGTATAAGGGACAAAACAAAATAAATTAACATAAGGAAAACTTATCTGCTTGTCACCTGTGCGAGTGTAAGTCTATAGTGCACTATAACCACAGGCCCCGTCTCTGGGTGACTATGGATCGACTTCGAGGAGGTGTTTAAGGATCGCCGTCTTAAATCCGTGCAAAGATCGAAGGTTGCGCAGATTTAGTGGGAGAGAGTTACAATAGCGCGCACATTGGACCTGGAAAGATCTGATACCAGCTTCTGTGCGCATTCTTGGTACCGAGAGTTCTTGTGCATCACCCCTGCTAGTAAACCTGGACTGGTGTTTACTGAAAAATGCCGCTAAATAACTTGGTTCATTGTCGAAGGATTTTATACATAAGGATGGCGGCAAAATACATCCTTCGACTGTCAACGCGCAGCCAGCCCAGCTGCTTTCTATAGGGGGTGATGTGCTCATCCCTCCTAACACCATATATAAATCGCACACAGTGTTGTTCAGTCTCTGTAATCGTATTCTCTGCTCATCCGACGCGTCAAGACACACTACAGCGCAGTAGTTAAGATGTGGTAAGACTAGAGCTTTAACCAGTCTTCTGCGCAAAGCCTCGGTGGTATATGCCCTTATAAACCGCAGGCTGTAAAGGGCTTTGTTGATTTTGTTACTTATACAATCGACCTGCGGTTTTCACGTTAATTTACTATCTAATGTAACACCGAGACTCACGACGGCGTCGGAAAAAGGCACAAGCGCTCCGCTCACCATATCAATGTCTGGCAATCCCATTTTCACCAAATCATTAACATATTTTCTAGAACCAAATAAAATTGCTTTGGTCTTGCCAGTATTGAGACGGAGAGACAAGCGCTCAGCCCACCTCGACACCAACCGTGCAGCTTCAGACAGGCGAGCTATGCCCTTCAGAAGTTTATCTGCAGGGATTTGCAGATAAATCTGGAGGTCATCGGCATATAATATGAGCTTGACCGTCCCACGATCAAAGAGGTCTTTAAGGTCATTGATATAGAGACTGAAGAGTAAAGGCCCGAGGACCGACCCCTGTGGTACACCCAAATTGGTCTCAACCCATGAGGAACAACCATTCTTAGATAAAACGCGCTGTGTGCGGCCTTGTAAATACGATTTAATCCACAGAAGTGCGGTCCTCGAGACCCCGAGATCGCGCAATTTGCTCAACAGTCTCGAAGGAGAAATGGTGTCAAACGCCTTACTTAAGTCAAAGAGCAACAGCAAGGTGATCATCCTTCGATCAATGCCTATACGAATGTCATCAGTCAATTTAAGCAGGGCTGTTTGTGTACTGTGATGCTGTCTGAACCCTGCCTGTAAAGGATCAAAAATGCCGGTCCTGGAGAGGTAGCTGGTAATTTGGGAGTGTGCAATCTTCTCGAGCACCTTGGAGAGGAAGCACAGTAGGGCGATGGGACGAAAGTCCGAGACTGAGGATGGAGCAGAAATCTTAATTAAATTATTATGAGTAATCGTATTTGATTTGTTATGCTAAGGTTTCGAAGCTATAACAATAACTTCTTTAAGATAAAATGTTTTTAAAAACATCCAATAAGGTATGGAAATTTTCATTCTACTTGATTTTGAGACATATGTTTTTTTCAAGTAATAAAAATTCTTATCGTAGCTTGATAAGTGTGTTAATTAACTTCCTCTAGGAATAAGATTCTGTTTCGTACCTATGATCTTATACGATTCAGCTTTAAAGATCAGACAATGTCTTATCAGAAATGAAATACCGCAGTGCAAAATTCTTGGTGAACTCTGAAATTTTGTAAGGCCGAATATCAGGTGTACATACATACCGAATAGCTTTGCACCTACATTGTTTTATCGCACTTGATGAACAAATCGCTATTATTAACCTAAGGTTTTGAATTCGTTACGTATAATTTTGTATCTTAAATTGGGTTCGATAATTGAGTTCGAGTAATTCGAGCAGTAAACGAATTGTTTATTAGTATTTTAGTTAATCTAATCTTTAATTTTTCTTAACTTTGTCAAATTTTAAGCAAGTTTAATTTCATATTGATTTTACAGTATTTTTGTCCTTTTTTCGTAAGTGTTACTTACTCTCCTGATTATTTACATAGTAAATTTAATATTAAATGTATCTTTCTTCACTTTAAGTAGACCCCAAAATTTTCTGAATGTTCAGACTTTAACAAAACCAGACTTTTTAATTAAAAAGTTTAAGCTTTTACCTAATTAGATCTTTAATACTGTTCATTGCCAGATTTAATATTTTTTATCAATAAGTATTGAAATGATTACTATCGACTATTAAAATGATTGAATAAGTTTTATGATATAAATAAGCTATCCAGCATTTTTCAAAAAGGAAGCAACAATCAATTTTGATGTAAGCTAGCTCAGCTGGCTGTTCAATTGTCCCTGCATTCCTCCACGATCGGTGCAGCGTACGCGCGACCGCGAGCGACGAGCGCTACTCCCCACCTCTTCGCGCTGCTCCATTCCACCTTTCGCCGCCGATACTGCCGTCCGGTGTAGCCGCCCGCTGATTGGCTCATCTTCTTAACTTTCAACAATTAATAACTCGGAAACTACTTGTCGTATCGGAAAACGAGAAATATACGTTGTTTTTTCGAATTTTGAGATCTATCGAATGGTATATGTCCTTTTATCCGAAATGAATCCATCCTGTATATATATTTAATATTTAAATTCTAACAGAGTTTAATTAGGCATTGAATAAGCACATTTCTCTGTAATATAAATCTTCAGCATTTAAATTCTCACAGAGTATAATTGTGCATTGAATAAGCACAGTTCTCTATAATATATATTTAATATTTAAATTCTAACGGAGTATAATTGTGCATTGAATAAGCACAGTTCTCTGTTATATGTATATTTAACATTTAAATTCTCGCAGAGTGTAATTGTGTATTGAATAAGGACAGTTCTCTGTAATATATATACGGTATCCCATTTTAAATGACGCACCTGAATATCTCGAAAAGTTAACGTTGAGCGAAAAAAATTACTTTGACCTTCAAATAACCTTCAAAATCGTGTTCAAGGTCAAAGTTGTTGGGTCCATTGGATGGCACCCTCTGACCCCTTAAACTATTACAGGTCATTTTTCTATATCATTAAAATTGAAAAAAAAACAGGTCTTAGGAAGTTTTTCAAGAACCTTTAATTGACCTTCTCAAGGACACAAAAAAATTTTCATGTACCATTACAATCGTAATTTTTCCCGCTCCATCCGAATCCGGTGTCAAAAATAGGGGTTCCTATTTAAAAAAATCACTTTGACCTTCTAATGACCTTGAAAATTTATTTCAAAGTCCAAACTGAAATGACACAAAGATGACCCCCATTGTCTTGAATAACTTTTGTCTGAACAATTTTTTCGCACAATGTCAACTTTTCGAGATATTCAGGTGCGTCATTTAAAACGGGATACCCTAACCACGATGAAAAAAAATAAAAAAAAGACTGCAAAAGTTCTATATTAAGGTATCGAAAGGAATGATAACCGAAAACCGCATAAATATTATTGACGTCCTTTCTCGACGTACAATAAAACTAAATTTTTATTTTTTGTTGAATACTGTTGAAGTTTTGTAAGCAACTTATAATATTTTTGTAATAGGCAATGAGCAACAGGAAGACGTCGAGTTTCAAGAAACCCTACCTGAATGGATGTTGGAAATTACAGAAGATTTGGACTCTTGCATTGCGCAGCGCCATTTTGAAGAAGCGTACAATCTTATACAAAAGGGCAAAATATATTTAACAAGCGTTCAAATAAGCTCTGAACTAGGTGAAATAAAATCAAAGCTTAATCACAGAGCTAAATATCTTGTTTATGTTCTAACAAAGGAACTAGAATCAAGCGCAGAAGCTAAGTCTCTTCAAGGAAGTGGTTTAAGAAGTTCTAAAAGAGCCGTTAAACTTCTCATACAGCTTGATTGTATTGCCCAGGCATATCATTTATATCTGAAACTTTGTAGTATAGCTTTAAAAGCTCGACTAAAAAGAGTAAAAAGAGAAGGAGCTACTGTACCTTATGTTAAACAGTTAAGTGCTATAGCTTTTAGCAACATTGCTGAAATGTCACAAGAATTCTTAAAAATATTTCCTCAATCCACAAACTGCTGCTCAGGTACTATTGCTCTTTTATAATAAATAGTACATTAACCATTAATGTCCGAAATGACCAACATTTTTTTTTCACTTCAAAGTTATAATTTATGATGAAAACTTAGTAGAATTTTAATGAAAGATATTTATCTGTAGATTTTCCAGGTCACCCTTTAAATCTATTGTCAGAATCCTCTAAAAAGTAATTGTTATATTAATGTTTTAATATTTTTTACGAAAATATGCAAATTTTACAGGTATTTTTTTTAATTCTCATTTCTACATTGAGAGGCATAGATCATGGAAATTACTCAAATTTGGTCTTCAATACCTATAGTTAAGAGTTATGTAGTCCAACAATTGTTTTCAATTGCGATAATTCAGTACGGCGGCTATACATTCGTCATATTTAACCCAACCCATTAGTACATGCATTCTTCTAGTGAATTATTTGGGCTGAGAATTGTAACTTGGGGATACTAATGACGAATCTGAGGTTAGTTTTCCAAAATGTCAAAATTTTTATAAGAAACAGTATATTTGCATACTGTTGAGATGTATCTGAAAATTTGAATTCTGATTAATTCCGTACAATTATTTGAACATATAATAATTGACTCTGACGAAATTACATTTTGACGAAAGATCTCTTATACCCTTTGCATGATATGGTCACGGAACAGCGGAACTCCATGTTTCACCACCTATCAGCAATGCGCGAACTATGCTTCCCCATCATATAATAATATACTAGTAGCATAATATACTATGACATACCAATCAATGTTCTAGTAGCAAAGTTGAAAATTAATGTTACTAGCAAGAAACGCTCGATTCGCTCGCGCATTACATATTTTGATGACGTAAAAATTATCACTTTTTTTATATATTTAACATCTTAAGCTAGAATTTTAAATATGTATACATTTTACGTAATATTATTATTACTATAATCATTACATATAAGAATGTCATAAATAATTTTACAAATTATATAAGCTGTGACGAATTTGCGAGAGATTTTTGTATCCACTCGTTAATTGGTTCACACGCTCTGTCCGACGACGCGTAAGGATTAGAGAATTATTAGAGTTATGAGAGAGAGAGGGGGGGGGGAGAGAGAAGGTACGATAGGGTGATATGATTGTGTCGTGAGATCGATTTCCGCTGCGAACCGCGACACAAGCGAGATTTTATATCATGCGTTATGTGATTCTGTGTGTGTGAGTGAGTGAGCTGCTCATGCGATTTGCAAGCTAGACTGCAGCCAGTGCAATTCTTGAGAGAACCGAATAGCGAGATAGAGAGAGAGGGTGCACCTAGATATACAGCCCAGAGTAAGTACTAACAGTACTCTGACGACGGCTTACAAGCGGCAAGCCGTGTACGTGCGTGCGTGTGTGTGAGTTATATTCGCCGCCGATTCTGTCGCCCCCGCTATAGCCGCCCGGTGATTGACTCATCTTCCTAACTTTCAACAATTAATAACTCGGAAACTACTTGTCGGATCGAAAAACGAGAAATATACGTTGTTCTTAGAATTTTGTGATCTATCGAATGGTATATAGCCTGTTATCTGAAATTGATCCATCCTGTATATGAGTAGTAGGACTTGCGAGTATTGCACGGTGCTCGCCAGCACTTTTTCGAACTAAGAAAAGCGAGACTCTACAAGAATGTCTCGCCTTTGTAAACGAGAGCTGTTCCAAAATTAAGTAGAGATTTTCTGCTGCATCGTCCATAAAGATAAGAGCAAGAACGTCATCCCGTTCTGGTAAGAAGCATAAACAGCTCCGTTACAAAGCTCCTATTATCTATTAAAAATCTAGGCGTTCGGTATTAGACGTCATATTTCGAAAATTTAAATATTTTTAAATTTGAGACCTTTTATACAGGTGTTAAAGGGAAGTAGAATAGGCTCTACGGCATTGGATAGAGCGGAAAATTCTAAGCGAAAAATCCTCTTGTAACTTTCATTGAGTAATCATCGATTGAAAATTAGCCAAGCGGGCCAATCAGGAGAGAGTTACAGCAGGAGGCAAAGCGTCAGGTGGGTGGAGTGAGGCCGCCCGCCGAGTATCTCTGCTGTATCTCTCTCCTGATTGGATCGCTCGGCTAATTTTCAATCAATGATTACTCAATGTATATTGATCGGATCGAAAAGTTACAAGAGGATTTTTTACTTAGAATTTTCCGCTCTATCCAATGCCGTAGAGCCTATTCTACTTCCCTTTAACACCCGATATAATAGATTATCGACTTTATTTTAGACTATGTCGTATAACTTTTATGGTCACAAAAGACTACTAGAAGAAAAAAAATTGGTTTATATTTCTATTTTATTCAACATTATAGAAAGGTACGAATGAAATTATTATGATGTTTTATTAATTAATTTTTAAAATTCTATGATTTTATATTATAATCATTAAAAATAATAATCAGTAATTTTTAAATATAGTAAAATATAAATCATTTATTTTAGCTTGGTGTGCATTGTTACATGGGTCGTGGGATTATATATAACATATTTTTATTTAAAAGATAATATTTATATATTATTATAATTATAGTGTACGGTAAATGATAAAATTATACGATTTATTATTATTTTGATCATTCAAAATTAACCAAATCTCCCTGTTAAAATAATCCAATTGGAATTCCAGGTAGATTCCAGGTGGATTACATTGGAATCCATGTGTATATCCAGATCCTAGATTTTTGTAATTACTTACTAATCATTGACGTTCATGTAGATAGTTAAAATATTAATTGAATAAATATTTTTTACAGTATTAGAGGGATTTCAACACAACAAATTACATCCCACATCAAGCAAATTAATCTAATGTACATGTAGATAGATTCAATTTATTAGAAATTTCTTGGGTATTTAATTATTTTTTACTAATGTATTTAGTAGTTACAAGTTGTCTAAAACTTGTTCATATAAAAATTGGTATTTTATTATACTATTTATCGTTTTTGTTTGCTCTTTGTTAAAGTTTTCTAAATTATGCATCTAATTATGTGAAAAACATTATGTCAAGCAATCACTTTATGAATATATAATTTTTTTAAAATATAAATATATTTATACTGTAACGAGGCTGTTTTTATTGTATGCAGTAACGCTGAACTGCACATTCGTACTTTTTGCACGTTGGAGTAGGACAATCTTGTGATTTTTTCTCCCCCTCACACCCCCACACACACACATACACGCCTACACTGATCGCCGCTTGCGATCCGCTGCAATAGTACAAATAGTACTTACTCAGTGCTGCGCTGCTTTTCCACTCTCTTTCCCTCACTTTGTATCTGGAATTCGGAGATATTGCACTAGCTGCAGTCCAGTGCATTGTAGAGACTCAGTAGTCGGTGGTGGCACACATACACACTCTTACATGGTCGCGTCACGTTTTTCTCGTTCTCATTTAATGCGAAGCTTGTTGCGGCGGAAATAGATCTGACGACGCTATCATTTTTCCCAACCACGCCGTCCGTTTCTCTCTCTCTCTCTCTCTTTCTCTCTCTCTCAAGCGATATGCGCCACGCTCGTTGTCCTGCTCACAGACGTCGATGCTTGCGCGCTGTCGAATCGAGCATACAGTCGAATTAACGATTGAATACCAAATTCAATCGCGGATTCGTTATAATACATATTGTATTTTGTACATTTATTATCATGTTTACACATTATACTGTACTATTCAGATTATACTATAATGAACATTATATACAGGGTGAGGAATAAATATGGAAACCCCAGAAAATTTTAGAGCCTCAAGGTCATCTTTAGATCAACTTTTATTTTTTAAATGGGAACCCCTATTTTTGACATCAGCAATCAAAAGAGCGGGAAATTCTACGTTCAGGTTGTATTAAAGTCTAAGGTAAAGGTGACCTCAGTGGGTCAAATGGAGGTCAAATGTATACTAGTTTGAAAATCACGAATAATTTTAAAGGAATTCTTAAGAGCTGTTGCATGAAATTTTATATTTATATATCATTTTTTAATTGGTAGATACCTATTTAATTGTAAAATATTGATATTTTAAACAGAAATTTGTAAAGTGTAAATGTATTATAACGATTATTAAGAATTCAGAATGTAAATAATTGTTGAATCAGAGAGATAGATAGATAGATAGATAGATATAAGTTTATTTGTAATAGTGTACAAAATGTACATGTTTATACAACATTGATTTTTCTTTAGAATATACATTTTCTTATTTTTTGGTTTTTCTCAGACACACATATTCAGTCTTTCTATGATATCACAGCTTATTCAGTCTTACATTATTTCAGTCAACAAAAAGTTTCAACTTAAAAGTAATATCACAGAGCTTCTTTAATAAAGTACAAATAAACATTTAATATAAAGGAGCGATCAATATATATCAGTCTTATTGTATAAAAAAGAAACTTTACAACACCATCAGACATGCACTCATCCTACCACACACATCTCTCACGCTTATAAGTACACTCACACTTTAAAAAAAATAAATATATGGGACAGAACATAATAAATTAACATACAGAAAATTTATAGCTCTGACCCAAGAGTGTAGTGTAAGTCACCAAAAGCAAGCGCACAATGAATCACGGACATGGCCCACGGCAGGGCTAAGAATCAAGATCGAGCAGTTTTTGATAGATTGCCGTCTTAAATCTGCACAAAGATGATAAGTTGCGCAGATATCGATCCATGTGTGAGACGTATCAGTGTGATGTGTCGAGCCGTGCCGGATGATCTTAACTGAGAGTTCATCAGCTAGTCGCTGAATAAACTCAGAATCACCAGTCACCAATAACAGATCTGCATTCAGGTCTCCCATGATCATTTTGTGACTGTAATTACCACAGAGGTCTCTCAAAGTACAGAGAAATTCAGGATCTCTGCCAAAAGCTATTTTAGGTGGGCGATAAATCACACCCACAAGAATTGGTGGCGTATTGACCTTTTGAACTTTACAAAAAATATATTCTGGAATACTTGGTTTGCCAGGTCCAGTACTATTTGAGTTTGCTAATATTTTAACCTTATAATCGTTCCTAATGTAAAGGGCAACACCGACACCATTAACATTTCGATCCTGATGCAAGACGCTAAACCCATCGACCTGAATGAGTCGATCATCGACGACTGGGCCAAGCCACGACTCGGCGATCCCAAACAGATGGTAGGACGAATTATCGCTAAGAATGGTAGGACGAATTATCGCTAAGAGAGAGAGAGAGAGAGAGAATACGAAGTGTTCGAAACTTCGTTTTTTATTCGCACGCACAAGTAACTCGTACTTACTTGGTGCAAGCAGTGTGCCTCGAGGAAGCTCGTTACTCCTTTCTTCTATCGTGAGCGGCCGGTCGGTCCGCTTACCTGCAACTATTCTCTGACGATGGCGGATGGCTCGAGGAGGAATACCTCCTCGAATGCGCCGCAAAGTTAGTGACGTTTGACGCGCTCACTGTACACAACGTGAGTACAATTCGCCCACGGAAATCTCATGTCGCGAAACACCCGAAAACACCTTTTGTCCGCTCGAAGACACAATAATCGCTTGGTCGTAGGAAAAACGCGTTCGTCCGCTTCCGAAGTCACGGTCTGTCTGTCTCTCTCTCTCTCTCTCTCTCTCTCTCTCTCTCTCTCTCGGTTTTCGAAATTGGGGCGCGATCTTGCCGATCTCTCGCTCGCACTCGCGAATTCTTACGGGAGCACCCCCGGTAGGTGCTTCCCTTTCTCGCGCGACAATTAGAATAATTAACCGCGTATGTCTGCTCGTTGCACGCGAAGGCGCGTAATATCGCATCCCGAAATAATTACGCGTCACTATATATATATAAACGTATGTATAGATACTTATGCAGACACTTTTTAAAATCGATTTTAATTGTATAATAACCTCAAATCCAACCCAACCCACGACCCCAATGATGTTCGCCTGCGGCGCCCGCTTCCGTTATTAAAGAAATAATTATCCAATTATAAAAGATTATATATACAACGTGACAAACTTCCAACGCAGCACTTTTGAACTCAGTTTACTCAGAATTGAATTGAAGAAAATAGATGCGGCAAGTCGCATTAGACTTGGAGTTTGGATAAGAATACAATGGTGTAGCCAGAATTAATGTAAAATTTTTGGTTCAAAAGATAAAAATGTTATTTTCCGAAATAAATGTTTTTATGGAATATTACTGCCATATTCTTGTAGACGGGATAAAAATAATTCGAAATAGTCGTTTTTGGTTAGCGATAATATTTTTATCGTTTCGTAATAAATATTAGAAATATGCATTATTCATCGTCGTTGCCGAAATTACGAGTCTAAGATGACCGTTCTAGTTGGGTTCGTCGTCGTTACGTTACTGAGCGGCGAGCAGAGTGCAGCAACTTCACTCCTGTTTCCGATGATATCGGAAAAAAATGTTTTTAAGGTTACGGAGAATACCGACAATACGGAGTTTTGTCATTTTCTTGATATGGCCAATTGGGATAGATGGCGTTAGATGAATATTTTCTGCGTTGCGTTATTATTTTCAATAGCAAGAACATAATATAAGATAATTCAGTTATCATTTAGATTATAACTAAACGATAAAAGATTTACTAATTTTAATAATAATACTGTCGTAGATTTTTTCCTATTATCAAAAGAAGCATATACTAGATAAACTATTTTTTGAACTTGCTTACTTACAGCTAATAATGATTTTTATCTGTCAGTATAAATGATTATTAGAAGCTCGTTAGAAGCAAGTAGAGTACGAACCGACATAATTATTTTCTTTAAAGTGTAAAACTAAATTGCTCAATTTTAGCCGCCGAGCAAATTTAACTTTGTTAAATTTAACTGTTCCTTTCGTTACTATTTTCATAGAATGATTATTTTATGGAATATTTGTTTTTATTGCCGTATATCCGATTTTATTAGACAATTTTCCAAAATTTCGTATTCATCGTATTTTATTGAATACTTAATTTATAGTAATTTACCTCTTTAAAATGTATTTTGCTCCATATTTGGTAAAATTAACTCAGATTTTCCGAGCAAAGTATACCCAGCCAAGATGTACTCTTCTACGAAGGTTATAGAATATACAATATGCGAAATAGTAGTGCAGGTGCTTGACATTGCAGTTTGCGAACCGTGCATGTCTAATTATTAGTTAATTATTTTCTTTGATTATATAAAATCTATAAATATTATAGATTTACGCTAATGTACAAAATCAATATAATTTTGTGAATATCTTCAAAATTATGGCTCATTTAAAAAACGCTGAGATACAGATCTTATTGTTTTGCACAAAAAGCAATTTCTGAGAGTTCCATGTAAATCCAGGAACAGTAATATTTATATAAATAAATAAATAATTAATTGTATTTAGATAAAAATTCAAATGTAATATTGTTTTAGTAAAAGAGTAATAGTGTTAGTGTTAATACTAATAGTGACAGAGATAATATGTTATATTTTATCACTGACAATAAGAAAGATATTCAATAGAATAAATTGAATTGTGTATTTAATACATTATTGGCAATAGTCTAGCAAGTCATTTTAATAAATTAATTAAAATATTAATTCAAATATTCGAAGAATTATTTATATAGTATGTTGCTCATGTCTAATGACAAATAGAATGAAATTAGGTGTATTTGAATGAAGTTAGCGAATTCCAACACTTTTCAATCCATGTTGCAGTAGACGAATGCAATCGATAATTCAGTGACAATTGTAAGTTTTTAATAAATTTTTTGATCACCTCCCCCACTTTAACTTCTGCAAATATTTTTCCGCTGACACTAGTGTCCGAATAAACAAATATATCGATTTGGGGTCGCCATTTTTCAACTTTCATCACTTCTGCAACTATTATATACCCCGCTCTGACTTCTGCAAATATTTTTTCTTTGTTTAGAATAATGCAATCTACGGTTTTGCAAATTTTCAGCCTTGCATCTTATCACGACCAAGACAACATGTAAGAGAACATGGATTGAAAAGTGTTGAAATTCGCTAACTTGTGATCGATTTTTTTCACGATTGCCCCCACCTGGACTTCTGCAAATATTTTTCCGTTGACACTAGTATCCGAATAAGCAAATATATTGATTTGCAGAAGTGCATCTTATCACGACCTTGGGGTCGCCATTTTGCAACTTTCATCACTTCTACAACTATTATGTCCCCCGCTCTGACTTCAGCAAATATTTTTTCTTTGTTTAGAATAATGCAATCTATGTTTTTACAAAATTTCAGCCTTGCATCTTATCACGACCTTCGCTTTCCTAATTTACCACTTTGAGGGTACGCCCACGCCTTCATCCGCCACTTTTACTTCTGCAAATCGAGATATCTTGCATTTAATATAATGGGAATGAAATGATGATGAGAAAACCCTTGCAACCCAGTGACGACCTGTTTCATATGGCCAGCTCTTAGACTAATACTTCTAGGCATACTTTCTGCCATACCTTTCTCCATACTTCTAGGCATACTTTCTGTCATACCTTTGTCCGTACTTCTAGGCATACTTTCTGCCATACCTTTCTCCATACTTCTAGGCATACTTTCTGCCATACCTTTCTCCATACTTCTAGGCATACTTTATGCCATACCTTTCTCCATACTTCTAGCCATCCTTTCTGCCGTACGTATGTGAAAAGCTACCTTTTGGTTTTTCGTGTAAAACTAGATCCGGGTTTACCTCAGGATTTAACCAGAACCATTTTCAATGTCTCAGTACATTTTAAGATGATGTTATTCAAATTTTAGATATCACTATCGAGTGAACTTTTCTGGTATCGTGTCTGCAAGCCGCAATCGAGTTGCTTTTGGTTTTTCGTCCAAAAATGCTTGTGGGTTTACCTCGATTACAGGGCAGAACGATCTACAGTGACTGAGCAATATTTATTCTGCAAAATGTTCAGGTTTCACTGTATTACAAATCAAGATCTAAGAATCTATCAGACAATCTAAAGCACTCAGATTAAATAATCAAGTCTGCAAGTACACAATTCAATTCTAGGCTGATAATAATTTTAATTGATTCTTACTCAATACAAAGCGAATTACCTCGAGACGAACGACCATCATATACACCTAGACATACTTTCTGTCATACCTTTGTCCGTACTACTAGGCATACTTTCTGGCATACCTTTGTCCATACTTCTAGGCATACTTTCTGCCATACCTTTGTCCATACTACTAGGCATACTTTCTACCATACCTTTGTCCATACTTCTAGGCATACTTTATGCCATACCTTTGACCATACTTAAGAAATTGCCCCTGTAACTAGTTATAGTATTTAAAAGTTGGCTGGTAAGTCGAAGTATGACACAGAATCTTGTAGTCACATTAAAATGATAGCCTTGGGAGCTGCGGTCTTAATGTATGCAACTGTGGATAGCTCACGTTTTTAGTCATAAAACACATAAAAGTACATGAGTCACAAATATTACAATTCGTGAACCTCTTTATCAGTTTAATGAGCGGGATTTAAGAGAATCTATTTAAAGGTTCGCAAACTACAATGTCAAGCACCTGCACTACTATTTCGGATATTCTATATTCTATAACCTTCGTAGAAGAGTACATCTTGGCTGGGTATACTTTGCTCGGAAAATCTGAGTTAATTTTACCAAATATGGAGCAAAATACATTTTAAAGAGGTAAATTACTATAAATTAAGTATTCAATAAAATACGATGAATACGAAATTTTGGAAAA
>UELU01137097.1:0-12613 GCA_900490025.1 Megastigmus dorsalis
ATATAGCTATTATCTGGAAAGGGGTTTTTTTATTTTATCGAGATATCATTCAACAAACACAAGGCGCTTGACCAGTCGCGGCGCGCCGGGCGTGTTACTGCTGCAGACCTTAACTCTTAGCTGCTCGACTAATCATCATTACAATTTATACTCCTAAGCTTTTAAAGCTTATTCAATTCTTTTTAACGATTTTTGACTTTTTTAATTTAGGAAATAAATCGTACTCGGATGCCAAAGATGTTTTTTTAAGTTTCATAATCTTACGATCTATTGGAATAAAAGTGTGATATTTTAAAGTACCTGGGTTGAACTTGGCCTTATCGATTCGAACTTTAAATTTCTTTAAATTTTTTTCATAAGCTTCTTTACTACTAAAGAAAATTTTCGTTTCTTTGCAGTACTTTTGTACCCAATTATATAGATCGTAAGCTGTAAGTATTTTGTTAGTTCCTGTAAGCTGCAAGCTAGCTCTACGGGCTCCTCTTTTCAAATTTGCACCTATACCATCGTATCCACTTTGGCCGTGTGCAGTGGCAAAAAATGCCTTTCAGCTTTAATTTGAAAACCTTTTTCATGAAAAAGAAGATTGTGAAAATTACTCTTATTTTTAAAATGTTGTACTGCTCCGTCAGTCACATAATAAATTTTTTTAAGTTTGTGATGACTTTTAAGATAATTTATAATGATTTTCTGATATTCATATACCGAAACAGTATCATGATTAAGATTATCTGAAATAATAGCTATGTTTTTGTGTTTAAGTTCATCCTTTATTTTATAATACACCGTAACTGTAAATATAGTTGCTTGATTATTATTCCAATGGAATGATTGAGTTGCATTTTGAATAACAATAGCGTAATTTTCGGCAAAATTAAAACAAATTACTACCTCTCCCTCTTCAAGATTTTCTTTCAAATTTTTAACAAAAACTGC
The DNA here is from genome assembly GCA_900490025.1 of Megastigmus dorsalis. Taxonomy (NCBI): domain Eukaryota; kingdom Metazoa; phylum Arthropoda; class Insecta; order Hymenoptera; family Megastigmidae; genus Megastigmus; species Megastigmus dorsalis. The sequence continues at coordinate 937 of UELU01137097.1, forward strand.
TTGTTGTTTAGCAAAAAAATCGTTGGTTTTTAATTTTACTAATCTATCTTTAAATATTTCGAGAAACTTAAAAACTTTTAATGTTTCAGAAGTAATTGAGCAACGATCGGTTTGCTTCCATGATTCAAATTTAATTTCATGAATGCCATGATTTTTCAGAGCATTCGTTATAAGTTTTTCAAGGTTTGAAAAATTACTCTCATAATCCAAACAATCACCTAAAAAACATTTATCGGATGGTTGAGTACATACAATTTTTCTTATACAGTCGTGATAATCTTCTAAGGGTGCATCAGTATTTTTTGTTAAGTGTTTCAAATTAAGAGCGTTGCGCATAAGTTTCACATTTTCATGATGCACGCATACGCATACATTATATGTGCCACTGGTTCCAGCCAATACACAGTGTGATGGTTTTAATTGCGTGAATTTTGTATATCCTATCTTGACACTTTCATATTCATTTTTAAATAAAATATAAATTTCATTCAAATTACCGAGAAGCAATCTCTTTTGAACGTGTCATCGTTCACCAGTAACTTGTTTCATTGAAATAAAATCTTTCATTCCAGGCAATAATTTACTGATGTCGTCACGTTCATAAAAGTTTTTTACCAAATTTTTAGTTTCATTAGGCAGCTCTTTTCCTTTATTTTTCAATGGCACAGTTAAAATACTTTTATCTGTATCTGTCTTTAGAATTTGTCTTGCTTTCCATTCTGTAGAACCTAATTTTTCCATTAAATTTGTACGTGACCAAAATGTAGGAGCGAGCAAAAGTAACAAAATTCTTCCTTCTTTTAATTTTGTTTGAAAAAGCTTATTTTTTAAATTTTCATCTACTGCCATGGCAGCTATATGATCTTCATCATCACAATTCAATTTAATTTTTTTTGGTGTTGGAGAAGATTCATTCGATTTACGTTTCTTATACAGTAAAATTTTGCATGAAACAAAAACTCCATCTGGTATTGATGGAAATGATTCTTGTAATTATTTTGGGAATGCAGTCAATTCTTTAGTGTTTATCCTTTCCTGAAGGATTGACACATGTTAAAATACCCATATTTGTCTTAAAAAAGACAGATAGCTGAGGAAAAAATACATCGAAATCACTTTGTTATGATAATTTCTAGGTGCATTTTAGTCCTTTAAACATGAGCTGAAAACAGCACGATTAAGCGCTCCTGCGCCACGCTTGGAGAGTTGACGTAAAACGCCTCATATCTGTCTACGTTTCTTATCACTGAATTTATCGTTAACAATAATGATACTCTATGAACAAATGCTGTAGGCATAGTAGTGTCTTACACCATGCAGATTTTATGGTTGCTATATCCTCGCAAATCTTGCAGATGGGATCTTCTACGATTTCAAAGCAATATCCCACAGGATTTTCGAATCTAGGAGGTTTTCATTTAAATATCCACGTTTGTACCAAGCATATTTAAATACGTTTTTGAATCTAGGTGAAGATAATTGATTATGTGTGATAGATTGTAATTTTGTAATATTATTTCTTTCAATGTTCTGCCACTATGCATTTCTAAATTAAACCCACTTCGATCTGAATTATATACATTACTTTCACTTTTTATAGACAATTCAGATTTTACTTCACCAATAAAATTTTGACATTGCTCCTGTGAATTCAGCTCATCATCAACAGATATCTTCGTTACGTATTTCGTTAGTTTGCGCGACACAATGTTATGTCTTTTTTTAAATTTTAATATCCATTTTGGTGATGCCTTGAACCAATGCATATTCAACTCATGCTTCTTTTGTAAAGCCCATCTTTTAAGATCTGAATCATGGACTGTTAACATCGACTGTAATGCTTCTGTAAATTTTTGCAGAGTGTACTGGAACTTTAAAAAAATTATCTTTTCTGGCTCCGCCTGCAGAAATTTGCTTCTTCCATTTTCTTAATTGACGTTCTGACGTAACTAGTTTATATTTATTTTGAACAGAACTTAAAGACAACTTCTTTTTTTTTTCCACTTTCCCAGTATTCAACAGCTTTTCTTTTGTATCCATCATCAACATGTATTTCCTCATAACCATCGTCAATTGTATGTAGATTGATATCAAAATCATCATCGTGGAAACGTAAATTCTCACTTGTCTTACAGTCAACGTCTAAGTAATTATATTCAATGCTTTTTTTCAATACTTCTTCGGCATAATCGTGTAGCTGTTTCTCAGCATCGTTTAATGTAGGTATTGTGTCCACAATTGAACTTATATGAAATGTTTTTAATAAACGTTGCATGACATTGTAAATGTCAATTTTTATTTTCTAAAATTAATATTCAACACAACAATACTAAGTAAACTGAAATTCTATTGCTAATCTACTGAACTACGTTAACATAATATGCTTATATATACTTTGAGTCAACTAAACATGTTTTGCATACTGGATCTGTGGTCATATAATCATCGATTGCGGCTTATGTTCTAAATCAAGATTAAACTTGACTAAATTTTTTTATATTTGTTTTCCACGAACTCTTTGAAAATAATCTATGTTGTACGCCTGGTCGTAAGGTGGTGTTGGCTTCTTCGTTGGATGAGGGAGGACATAGCACTAACCCCCTATCTAGCTCTCTACGAGCCTAGAGTCCCCTTTCGTTTGAGAGGGGACCCAGTGACTGTATAGTCACCGAAGAGTCGAGACTCTTTATTGTTTAATTTATTCGTCTGCACTCCGATGCCCGTCGAGGTGGTTCGTTGTAGACTCGTCTGCACCCCGATGTTTGTTGAGATGATTCGCCGTGGACTCGCCTGCACCCCGATGCTAGCTGATCCACACTCCGTCTGACTACTGATGTCCCGTCGCCTTTGATGGTGCTCAGCAGTGATGCGTGCTGCGTACCCCTGGGCCTCTGTCAGTCGCTGAGGTTGCCCTTGGTCAGCTGGTACTCGTCCGATATGAGAGGTAGGAAGAAAGGATGGGAATTGGCAAAGCCAAAGGATAGGGCAACAAAAATGAAGCAACTCCAGAGATTATTTGGGCACAAAAGATAATCTCTTTAATGGAACTCTTAGTGCTAGATGGTCTTCCGCGCCTACCTATATCTCAGAAGGAACACTTTACCTTCCGCGTGTCGTGGTATAAGCATTCGCGCGCGGTGTACAGGGTCTACGTAGCGTCTTTATAATAGTATTATAACAATTTCTCTCCATTTTTGAGGCGCGGAGTACAATCTGAATTTTGCGCGATATTTACATTTTCACTGGCACTTATGGACGCAGTCTTTTAGTTTCACTTTCCAGTTTTTTATTCACTTTAAACGCAGTCTTTATTTCTTGATCTTAAGTTATATTTTCGCTGCTGAAATGGCTGCATAGTAGTCCCCTGACTACTGTCGGGTGAGGCAGCTCTGCGACCGCGTGAAGGTAGTTCAGTAGTCCCCTAACTACTGTCTGGTGAGGCGGTTCTGTGACCGCGTGAAGGTGGATCAGTAGTCCTCTGACTACTGTCGAGTGAAACGGATGGTTCAGGTGCAGGTTTCATCTCTGAGGTGTGGACTTTCGTAGGACTGCTGTCCTTGTCCACGATGTAGATGTCGCCACTGACTCTGTTTATAATCTTGAATGGTCCTTCCCATTTGGACGCGAACCCAGCGTGAAATCCCTCCGTTGCCTTTGACAAAGGGTGATTTCTTAGGAAGACGCATCTCCCGGGTTCGTAGGCCGGGTTGTCGTCCTCAGTGAGTGCATATCTTTGCTGGTATTGGGCCTGATGTGTTCGAGCACTCTGGAAACTTTTTTCCCAGGGCTGCGATGGATCGATTGGACATTCACACTTCCGATCCCCTGGTCTCGGGAGATCATGACCTGTGAACAGAGTGGATGGAGTATAACCAGTAGCTGCATTACGTCTGTTTCTGAGCTGGTATAGTATTTTTGGCAGGTCTAGATCCCAATCCTTGTGTCTACTGTTTTGTAGATGGAGTCGAAGGCCTTTCTTTATTTCCTGATTTCTCCGTTCCGTTGGATTGGCCCGTGGGTGATAGATTGGTACATAACCGTGCTTCCCAACGCTCACATGCCTCCTGCCATGCCTTGCTGCTGAACTGTAGTCCGTTGTCAGAGAGTATGGCTCGTGGATAACCCCACCTGTTAAACACATTTTGCTCAATCATTTTTATAATTCGGGATGTATCAGATGATCCCATTGCAAAGGCCTCCACCCATCGCGAAAATAGGTCTGTAATGACCAGTATGAATCTTTTTCCCCTGCCGCTCCGTGGATACGGCCCCATAAGGTCCACAGCTATGGTTTCCCACAGTTTAGTGGGTTGGTGTGGCCGTACTGAATTCGTTGGTTGGCTGGTGTTCTTGCAGCAAGCGCATAACCGGCACTCCTTAAGGGTTCTATCTACTTTCTCAGACTAAAAAAAAGAAATTTTCACGATTTTTTTTTTGGAGCTACAAGTAAATTTATTGACCTAAGGTTGATTCGGCATCATAAATACAGTCTTAAATTTTACAAAAAAAAATTTTTTTTATTTATTTTAACAAGTTAAATGTATAAAAACTGCGGGTAAACACAACTCCTTGAAATCAAGGTATGCGGCTTCTGTTGATAAAATCTTCGAGATGGCTCATCTAAAACATCATTCCATCGCTAATTTAAAAAATGGTGGCCAAATTTCGAAAAAAAAACGTAAAAAAACGTCTTTTTTTTGTAAATTAAAAAAATAACATTAACAAAATTCTGGATTTTCGAGGTTCACTATGAAGAAACTTGTGTATAGAATATGTCATAAAAATTTTGTAAGGATCGGTCTAGTAGTTTCGGAGAAAAAATCAACAAACGAACGAAAAATGTTATTCCGAGAAAAACGCTTTTAAAGTTTTGCTTTTTAAAAATTTGAAAAAAAAAGTTAAATAACTGGTATATTTGACATTAATTCTTTAAATATATGTATATAGAATGTAGAAATAAAGTTTGGTAAAGATCGGTTCAGTAGTTTTGAAAAATTCTTAAGAAATCTCGTAAAAACGTTGTTTTTAAAAAATCGCGTTAGCAGTGATTTTATGGAAAATTGTGAAAAAAAGTCACTTACATCTAGTCAGCAATGTCTGCGCCGTATAAAATTCCTTCTGTCACTTCAAAATTATCATTTTCTTCCATCCTTTCATTTCTACGAAGAGTTCTTGCTTCTTTTGATGACTCTTTACAGTAAGTTGATTTTACTGCAACGTAAGCAATTTTTCCCGAGTACTTGAATATCAAAGAAACAAGTCCTACAAGAGAAGAAAAACCTCTTGTCTGCCAAGTACCGTCTCCAGAAACACTTGGTATATCTTCGGGTTCACCACGTTCAACGTTCTTTTTTTTTTCTGCATTCGCAGCTTTGAGCGTCACAAGATCGAAAATTTTATTTACTGAATTTTTGATGTGATCAACAACGTCATAGTAAACCTTTGAATTCATGTGTCCTAATTCCATAAGACCACAAAATAAATTTACCCCTTGCAATCCAACTCCAATCAAGCGCATCACGAAGATCAACCGTCGATTTATTTCAAATCCATTTCCAATTTTTGGACAAGAATCAATGTACTTTTCACCACAAGAACACTTCACTTCGATCTTAAAACCAAGTCCTCTTTGACCGAATTTAGAGAAAGTAATTGCACCATCACAAACACTACACGGCACATACTGCGATAACGCTGTAAACACGAGAAACAAGTTTAAAATATCATACTGAGATGTTGGATCAGTATGAACGTCAAGAGTCGTGTCTGCCGTCTTTTTTAGTTTTTCGGCCGATGTACTGGTATCGCGTCTTTTATTACCGTTGTGTTGGTAGTATTTTGGTACTTACTTGGTACGTCCATGACGTATAAACTTTACTTACAAAGTAAAAATTGCGGAGCAAAAACTTTACGGAGCGGAGATGTTGCTTACTTCGGTTTCAAAACTCTACTGATGAAACAAGAGTGTATTTCTCTCACTTGGTATACTTTGTATGTACACTTAAGACTTTAAGACAGCTGTGAATAAGCGGGAATGTGTAGCAAACAATAGGAGCAGCTGATTGAGGAAGCGAACGTATTCTTAAATTTCGGGTCGAAGAGGTATAGTTGCGCTTAGGGGATTCTTTTCAACTAAAAATAGTTGTATATATGTATGAATAGAATGAATTATGATCTTTTTATACCTGAGAATATGTAGAAATAAGAAATTTATGAAGGCAATAAAAGGGAGCACGGTGTACGATCGAATAATCTCAGGTATACGGCATCGAAGGTTACCCGTCAAATAGTACGGCTGACCGCGCACAGATAGCAACTTGGCATTCGTTGTTAAACATACTTAAACTCTTCGGATCTTTATAAAAATTTAATACAATACTCTTTGATATGTATACTTTCGAAAAATCAAATAAAAAAAAAATCGATTTTTTGAAAATGAGAAAGTAGGTAGAACCCTTAATATATCGACGAATTTCGTCCCGCATCTTTGGTCAACGGTGGAATTCGTTGATTGCCCTGTAGGTCTCGTCTACTTCCGGATGACCTGCGAAGCTTGAGACGTGATATTCGTACAGTACTCTCACTGTAGCAGATTGAGGAACGACTAATTTCCATGATGGCTTCTCATTGTTCTTTCTCCATAATGTCCCGTCGATGACAGCAAACTTTTCCAAGAACTCTTCCTCCTCGAGTCTGAGCTCGTCTCGCCTGGTGAGATCGAGAGAACGGATCGCCAGTTTACTACACTAAGGGTCTGCTTGCTCGGCCACTCGTCCTTCACCTAGAAGTGAAGATTGTTCTTTTATATAGGCAGCTGGTGTATTTTCGTCAGTCTCTGACTGCGTGGTTTGGTTGCTTGGCGGGAGAAAACGTTCTTGATGGTCGAGTTCATCCTTTCCCTCTTCGATTGGGTTTTTTGAAAGTGAGTCTGCTAGTTGATTTTCTCTACCTGGGCAGTGCTCATCCTTAAAATTGAATTCTTGTAGAAGTAGAGCCCATCTCCTTAATTTATCTCGGGTATCTTTGAAGGTTTGGAGCCATGTCAGTCCCTTATTATCTGTACGAAGGGTGAAGGGACGGTCATCTAGAAAATGGCGATATTTCTTTATCGCCCAAATCAGATATGATTCAGTTGCGCTGAATTTCGCGCTGGCATAGCTGATAATGCTCCTTTTCCCGTCTGGTTGCTGCTGATATAGAACTGTCCCCATGCCGCGTCCACTGGCGTCTGTCTGTAGCACATATGGCCAATCGGGATTTGGTCGATCGAGACGTAGTGGTTTCTGGAAAACTTCTTTTATTCGTTCGAAGGCTTGCTTGGCTTCGGTTGTCCATCGGAATCCCTTCTTGCTTCCCACCAAATCAGTCAATGGGGCGGTGAGAGTAGAGTATCCCTCGATGTATTCGTTTAACCAGTTGCAAGTTCCTAGGAATGACTGCAGCTGCTTCCTTGTGGTTCGTGGTTGGGTGGACATAATGGTCTCTATTTGAGCCGGATTCGCCTCGTTGCCCTCGCTGGTGACGAAGTGGCCGAGATACTCCAGCCTTGTCTTCCCGAAACAGCATTTTTCTAATGATGCGGTGAGACTCAACACGTGGAGTCTCTCCAAGGTTACATGATGAATATGTTCATCCACCTTATGGGAGTATATTATAATGTCATCTAAATAAACGATGCAGAACTTGCCGATGTATCCTGTTAAAACCTCCTGACTCATCAGACACTGGAAGGTTCCTGGAGCTCCTATGAGACCTAACGGCATGACTCTGAACTGGTATGTCCCACCCGATGGTGTGGAGAAGGCTGTAAACTTTTTTGATGTTTCTTCCATCGGGATCTGCCAATAACCGCTTTTAAGGTCCAGGGTGGTGAAGATGGTGGCATCTCCGAGGTCCTTGAGGGAGTCCGAGAGGTGAGGTATTGGTTGTGCCGAATCCTCTGTTATACTATTAAGGCGCCTATAATCTATACAGAAACGGACACGTCCATTCTTCCTTTTCGCGAGGACTATTGGCGAGCTGTATGGGGATGTTGTCTGCTCGATGATCCCATCCGCTAGCATCTCTTTTATGTGTCCCTCTATGATGGCTCGCTTCTCGCCTGAGTAGCGGTATAGGGGTAACCGGAAAGGCTGCTGTGATGTTAGACGAATTGCGTGTTTGACGGACCTTGTCTGCGGCAAACCTTTACCGAGTGGAGCAAAGACCTCGTGATACAGTTGTAGACTCTGCATGAGCTTCTCTAGGTGGTGCCCTTGTAGATCGTGTACCACTTGATCCTCGCTAATCTTTGTTAAGCCTTCCTTTCTTGGTGAACCGTTGATGAATGGTATTACCATTCGTTCGCTTTTTCCAAGGTACAATACGTCCCGTGTCAAATCGATGATACCCTGCTCTTCCTGCAACCATGGTAGTCCCAAGACTAATGGATGACGTAAGGTTGGAGCCACTAAAGCTGGAACACTCTTGAATTCCTTTCCCTGTATTATCATTCTAAGTTGGGTGTGACCCGTGATTTCCAAACCAGCTCCTTTGGCAGCAAGATTAAAAATCTCTCTCCGTCGTTCGATGGGTTGGTCCACCGACAATATTGTCGGGTTAACTAGATTTGAAGCTGCTGCGGGGTCGATGAGTACGATTATTTCCTTTCCGTCCATGGTGACTCGAATTCTGAGCAGACGGGGTGTTGGATCGAAAGCATTGCTTATTTCCGGCTGGCCGTCCTGTCGGCGCTGGTTGCCGGTTCTGCCAACGCTTCTCGCCAGTTTTTCTGACGTGTTGAACTCGCTCTTTTTTCTTGTTTTGCCAGGTAGACTTCACAGTCCTTGTGTAGTTGTCGCCCTGGGCAATGCCAGCATTTTGGCAAGTACGCCTTTTCTCCTTGTCCTGCAGCATCCGCTGACCTTTTGTTTGGTGGTTCACTACCGTTAGATTTAGTCACCTTTGATTTGGCCTAGAACTCGTGAGCGTCATCTTTTTCTGCCTCAATGGCTTTGGCCAGAAGAGTGGGGAAGTCATTGAGCTGCATTGGTCTTAATGATTTTCTCAGAGACGGCTTTAGCAGACTCAATAATGTTATCATCTTTGCTTCCTCAGGTTGGTCATTTTGAATTCTTTGAAATAAAAGGTATTTGTCTTGTAGGAATGCTTCTACAGCCTCTTTCTCTCCTTGTTTCTTGGAGTATAGTTGTGCCATTAACTCTCCCTTTACGATGTCACAGTCGAAACGATTGATAATCAATTCTCTGTAGCGTTGCCAGTCAAAATCCAACAACCGTTAGCACTGCCACAGTTTTTCTGCTTCCCCGCGTAGTCCCTTTTCGATCGCCTTGGTGGACTGCGTTTCTAGGATCTGGAATGCCGTTATGTACTCCTTGCATCATTGTAGGTAACGTTGGGATTTTCGTGACTCAGCCCCTTGAATTCCGGCAGCGTTGGGCGGTGACCGTATAGAGCCTGGCAGAATAACTCCCAGTTCTGAAGAGCCGGAGGTACTCGCAAGTCTCGGTTCCCGACGTTTCTATCATTTTCATTATTATCCATATTAAAAATAGTGGAGAAATCTGAAGTGTCACTGTTAGACTCCAATCCCTGTGGGACGCTCGAGGTTGCTGCCCTGGAGCTTGTATCCGACGTTCCTGGTGTGTCGAAATCGTTGTCTGGGATGATGGGCGCCACTGGGTGTTTCTCTACTCCCAGAAGTAGTAATGATTAAGATCTGGTGAGAGGCGGCGTCGGTGGAGTCCGTTGCAAGGATATCCGCTCGTTGCTAGCTCCGTCGTGAGTGAGTCCTTCGTGCTTCCGCTTGAAGACTATCTTGTTGATAGGTGCCCCACGTTGGGCGCCAAGTTGTTGTACGCCTGGTCGTAAGTTGGTGTTGGCTTCTTCGTTGGATGAGGGAGGACACAGCACTAACCCCTCATCTAGCTCTCTACGAGCCTAGAGAGTCCCCTTTCGTTTGAGAGAGGACCCAGTGACTGTATAGTCACCGAAGAGTCGAGACTCTTTATTGTTTAATTTATTCGTTTGCACTCCGATGCCCGTCGAGGTGCTTCGTCGTAGCCTCGTCTGCACCCCGATGTTTGTTGAGATGATTCGCTGTGGACTCGCCTGCATCCCGATGCTAGCTGATCCACACTCCGTCTGACTACTGATGTCCCGTCGCCTTTGATGGTGCTCAGCAGTGATGCGTGCTGCGTACCCCTGGGCCTCTGTCAGTCGCTGAGGTTGTCCTTGGTCAGCTGGTACTCGTCCGATATGAGAGGTAGGAAGAAAGGATGGGAATTGGCAAAGCCAAAGGATAGGGCAACAAAAATGAAGCAACTCCAGAGATTATTTGGGCACAAAAGATAATCTCTTTAATGGAACTCTTAGTGCTAGATGGTCTCCGAAGATTAGATCATGTACAATGAGTCCGGTGAGAAGCTTTCCGACACTCCTTCGGCGCCTACCTATATCTCCGAAGGAATACTTTTCCTTCCGCGTGTCGAGCGCTATTAAGGTTCCGTCGCCTAACGGCGGATCGCGGTACTGCGCAGGTCGCGGTACAAGCATTAGCGTGCGGTGTACAGGGTGTACGTAGCGTATTTATAATAGTATTATAACACATATTATGCTATAATTTATGTTCTGCTTCCTTAGAAAAAAAAGCTTTGATTAAAATTTATTTTTAAAACATGAAAGAGGAACATTTTTTACAGATTTCCACATAAAAATAAGCAATTTTTTGTTCGTGTGTGTGTGTGCGTGTGTGTGTGTGTGTGTGTGTGTGTGCGTGTTGCGTGTGCTCCACTATATATCAAGACTGGATGGACCTATTTTGACGTTTGACTTCTCATTTTCTTCTTTTTTTTGTCGTTTTGCCCGCTGAAAAATATTTTTTTATATTTGGCTTCTATTTTTTTTTATGATGAAAAATAGATTGAAAAGTTTACTTTTTAAAATTTTTTTATGCGTCTATTACAATTTTTTGAACTATAAAATGCGTTGTAAAGATCTTTTAATTACCTACATTTTGAGATAATATAAGTGTTATGACCGTATTTCGTTTTATTACGTCGTAAGTTCGTGCTTATTTTAACAAATAATTATTTATTAAAGTGAGAACCGGTCTTGACTCGAGAATCGTTATTATCGCTCACAAATCAGTTGATTAGTTGAATGAATCAGAATCTTAAAAGTTCATTTAACTTTAAATGAATATTATCCTGAAATTTTTTTTTTTTTTTTAAATATTTAATTGTCTTATTATTTTATAATAATAAGTAGAATTTAGTAACAAATATTTAAGGCGTTTGACTCCATAAATTAGATTTAGAGGAAAGGTTGTTTTCTTACACAATTTTAATTTATATTGTTTCAAAAATTTATAACAATCATTAATAACGTTCTTACAAATAATTTACAATATTATCTTTATTCTAATATCCCTTTATATTTATTAATATATCAACCGCAATAAAAAAATTACTTTTTTGTTCACTTAACCGCACGCTCGCTAGACATATGTATGTTTTTAGTTAACTTACTATCGCTTGGATAGGCAGGGTTACGAAATTGCTAGTTTTTCCTTGTTGTTGCCGGCGGATCTAATCGAGGTTCCTCCTTGATGACTCTTCGCTGGCCAGGTAGAACTGCTTGGTGTAGAGATAACTGTTAATTCTGCAGATTTTTACAC
>UELU01137101.1:0-31337 GCA_900490025.1 Megastigmus dorsalis
ATATATATATATGTATATACCATGAATTATAACTAAATAAAGTAAGCTAAATAAGTCTCTTGTGAGACTTAAAATGCTAAATATAAGAAAAAAAAATCCAACATTGAAGTACAATATCTTGGCTTTTAATGAATGAAATCGAAAAATTTCGACGAGGCCTTAAAGGCTAAGGTCGATGGATGCAAAAATTACTCTAACCACAGAAATCCACTGACGATTTCGATGCAAGAATAACTGAAAAAAAAATTTTACTCGTAATTTTGTGGTTTTGTTAAATAAATAATTATAACTTTAATATGTATTTTATTGAAATTCTGACTACATAGATCGAAATTTTAGACAATTTTACATCAGAAATGACTAATCTCAATTTTTCATAGGACCGATATCATAGTAAATAAAGCTGTTGAAAATAGTATGAAAAAAGTCTCCGTTCCGGTCTTGATAGGTTAATCAAGTAAGGTAGTTCTCTCGATAATTGAATTGAAGATGTTAATGACTTACAAATTTTATATAACTTAAAAACGAAGTGTTAGATGGGTGCGCTTCATAAGGATATGTTCTCGCATACTCCCTGGCAGCGTGACGATAATTATATTCGACGCGAACCAGGATTTCAAACATACGGACTCTTCTCTGTGCCATTTTGTTGTTGGATATTATGCCAGTGAATCGTTGCAGTGAGTATGCAATGTCGTTTAAGCGTTAACACAGTGAAACAAAATTTTTTACTCTAAACCGTTGTTTAATTGTTTCCTGATGTTCAAGTAAAACACGCGTTTGAAAAAAAATGTACTCGGACAGACAAAGGAATACGGAATAAGGAATCAGAAAATAATACCATTTGTTTCTATATCTACAGTACATAAAAAATAATTTATTTATTCCTCTATATTCTTCTTATTTCTCATGTATATAGATATAGTAACCAGTGCTATTTTATTATTCTTTATTCTTCAGTCATTTGCCTTTCCGAGCCCTACAGCAAGATAATAAAACTTTACTTACCTTTAATTTATAACAGTCTCTGTTAAACTGAACGTTCACTTTATTTAAAAGAATAGTTCACTTTAATTAAGGATATGTTCTAGTATAGGAATGATTTCTACCTTATGGATTTTAGCACTTAACGAAATTTATAAAGATAGAAATCAATCATTCATTATTCATAGAGATTTTTATCTTATATTCGTGTAGCTGAGTCAACTACGATCTCAAATCACTATTTATAAGCTATGGTTAGTACCTTAATCTATATTTAATAATTATTCAAAGATTGCACATTTAATGAAAATAAGGAGTTTAGAAAATCGGAACCGTAGAATCTGAAAAGAACGTTCTTCAATGAAACTGCAACTTCGCGATGAACGTGATACTCTTTTAGTACTCTGTGAGTAACTACAATTATGAACCTACAAACTGTCGATTAATAAATGAAAAATTATTTATTAATACAGCAGTTAATTCAATTAACTACTTCTTAGAGTTAACGCTATGCAGAAAGGGTTACGCATCATAAGTTCAAGTTGCTCAGCTCAGCGGTTAGCCGTTACCGCTGATAGGTAGTATTGATTAAATGTTTGCAATTACCGGTATGTCCGGACGCTAGTAGATGGCGTCAACGACGCTTATCAATAGAAGCTTAGCAGTTATCGTGGCAATGTATAAAAAACTAAACCAATAAAATTACTATTCTATACATCTTCTATTCTGTAGCGGAGCAGTAGTGAGCGATTTGAGTGAATGAGTCCGCGTAAGTGTTTAGCAATCGCACCAGCGGTCTTAAAGATATTTCAATTAATTTATTTTTATGAAAAATATAGCATTGACTTTAACATTTACTTACTGATAAAATTAAAAATGCATAATACAAATTATTATAATATTTTAAAATAGCTGTGGTAAAAATGACCAATTGTAAACTGTTGATTTCTATTCTTCCTATTAAATTATATAAATCTAGTTTAATTATAAAACAGCAACTCATTAAATTTTAATGTGCAGATATTTGCAAAGGTGTAGACGAATCTAAATAAGTTTATCGTATTTAGACAAATTATAGAATTTCAGACCAATTATAAAATTATAAAGCAGACAAAAATAAATATCTACCTTGTTTAGTGCACAAAAATATTCCCAAGCTTTTTACGTTTCTGACAGCTATAAAAATATCAAATATAAAAATATAAAATTAGAATTTTACGGTTTAATATCGCACGTTTAATGTGGGTATAACATTCGCAAGATAATACGTAATGCGGCCTACCTGAATATTAATTCAATTATGTCAGTTTTAGAAAATGAATAGGCTTGTAAAATATTAAATTCGAAAGGCAGAAAAGTGAACGCTTTGATCTACCTGTCAATCCGCGTACAAGGGTTCTAGGAGTTAAAAATAATCTAGACAGAAAAAAAATGAAGTTTCCCAAAATTTTTTATGATTGTAGTAGTTTTATGCATTTCCTATTGATATTTATCAAGGGCATCTATTGACATCCTCCTATTATGACTCTTAAAGTATTTTAAGTATAAATTAAAGCTATTATTATACTTAAAAATGAAAATATTTTTATTTAATTTCACTTTTTTTCTGTATCTGTATATGGTTGTAAAATATTTATATTATAATGCAGCTAATTTCCGCGACTCGTACAATAATTGAGGATTTAGAAAAATATAATGATCTTTTAGATCTTTAGAAAAATTATGAAGATTTGTAAAAGGAATTTAGTTTCAAAATTTTATGTGTCATGTTTATAAATTTTTCGGCGGAGAGTCAGTAGATCTCAATGTTCTTCAACAGCTAGAATTTATTTTCAATCATAAAGAAGAAATAAAAGTGCATTTTCAGTGAATTAATAGATCTATTTTAAAAATAATTAGTTAATTAATATATTACGCAACCAGTGAGGGAAGAAGATTATCTCGACGAGGGGGAAGTTTTGCGCTCGCTTTGCTCGGACGACAATCAGACGAGTTGAGATAACATGAGCAAACGTGTTGCGTACAATATACTTTTATACAACGTGCGCAAAAGCTGATTTTGCATCCATATGCAGAGTGTGGAGTGAACTTCGCCAATTAAAGCTCTTATATGTGCTTTCCAGCTTAGCGAGGTGGAGCAAATGACGGAGGGGCGGCGGTAAATAATAGCCAAAAGTATATTAATTGAATTAAATTTAATTTCACATATAAGTTCTAGTGTGTTATTAAATACAGGGTTTGACTGCGCTATAATCTTAGATTGAAATTTGATATTAATACAAAGAACTACGTCCCCCTTAACATCATGATGTACTCGAATAAGCTATAGCCTCTGAGGTCAAGATGATCGCTGGCCAAATCTGCTCGCATGGAGGTTTCGGTAAGTGCCAAAACATAGTAATGACGGCGGTCACAAGCCTCCTCTACGAGAAAAAAATGTGCAAAAAAATATGAGCTACGTATAACTTATCATGGTAGTGGCATAGGGTTGAAGAGCTGCGAAATCGTCGAATAAATAGATTGGGATAAGCAATGAATGGCAAAAAGATATAATAGTTTTATAATTTTAATAAATAATTTTTAATTTGTATTAACAAATTATTTGTGGTTTTTATAATAATTATAAAAACCTTCAATATGTCCTAATTATATGCTCTTTATCCGAATAGTTTACTTTTTAAATAGAAAAAGACATTTTTTGAAATATGCTCTTTATTCGATTAATTTCCGTATTTCCGTCAAATTTAAAAATATCATAATGATATTTTGTTGTAAATGAAGGTGACTAGTACATTAAAAAAATAAACATGTAATCGGAAAAAGGTCATATTTCAAGAAGTATCCCTTCTTCCTAATAACGCTTCAATTGGATGTGCATAGTTCGCAAACTGCAATATTAAGCACGTGCACTACTATTACGGATATATTCCATATTCTATAACCTTCGTAGAAGAGTACATCTTATACTTTGCTTATACTTTGCTCGGAAAATCTGAGTTAAGGGGATGCAGTAGCGTCCCCCCTCCTCAGTATTTCTCTCTTCCAATTATATAGAAAAACGATAACTCATTCAGACCTCAGCTTGTACAAAATGCTTTATTATATCGAGCACTGCGCCGCTCAAATCCAAATATTACTAAAAATTATCAATATAAAAAGTTATAAGCATAAGTAAGTATGAACATAATTTTAAGGTTAACTTTTCAAGAATAAACAACTCTTATCTCTTCCAATTATTTGCAAAAACGACAAATCAAATCACTTTCATAGTGTACAAGATGATACATTATATCGAGCACTACGCCGCTCAACTCTAAATATTCATTTTTATTATTAATACATCAAGATATAAGCGAAACAAAAAGTACGTTTTTAGCTACTGCATCCTCTTAACTTTTCCAAATATGTAGCAGAATGCATTTTAAAGAAGTAAACTATAAATTAAGTATTCAAACAAATACAATGAATATGAAATTTTGGAAAATTGTTTTATGAAATCGGATATACGACAATAAAAACAAATATTCCATAAAATAATCATTCTATGAAAAATGGTAATGAAAAGAACGAATGTTATTACAAAGTTAAATTTGCTCAGCGGCTAAAATAGAGCAATTTAATTTTACACTTTTAAAAAAATAATTATGTCGGTTTGTACTCTACTTACTTCTAACGAGCTTCTAATAATCATTTTTACTGACAGATAAAAATCATTATTAACTGTAAGTAAGCAAGCTCAAAAAATAGTTCATCTAGTATCTGCCTCTTTTGATAATAGGAAAAAACCTACGGCAGTATTGCTATTAAAATCAGTAAAACTTTTCGTTTAGTTATAATATAAATTATAAATGAATTATAATTTATATTATATTCATTTATAATTCATATAAATTATATATGAATATAAAGTTTTATATTATGTTTTTGCGATTGAAAATAATAATGCAACACTGAAAATATTCATCTAACGCGATCTATCCCAATTGACGATATCAACAAAATGACAAAATTTCGTATAGTCGGTATTCTCCGTAACCTTAAAAACATTTTTTTCCGAGATCATCGGAGACCGGAGTGAAGTTGCCGCACTCTGCTCGCCGCTCGGTTACGTGACGACGACGAACTCAACTGGAACGGTCATCTTAGACTCGTAATTTTGGCAACGACGATGAATAATGCATATTTCTAATATTTATTGTGAAAGGATAAAAATATTATCGCTAACCAAAAACGACTATTTCGAATTATTTTTACCCGTCTACAAGAATATGGCAGTAATATTCCATAAAAACATTTATTTCGGAAAATAAAATTTTTATCTTTTGAACCAAAAATTTTACATTAATTCTGGCTATACCATACAATTCTACTTACAACTTAACATCGAATGGGGCCTACTGCACATTTATTTTTCTATCCAGTTCCGAGAAAACTGATTCGCAAAGTGATGCGTTGGGGTATTGTTACTTTGTATAGACATACACATACGAATATATATACCTCGGAGTAAACAACTTGAAATATAAATATACATAACAAATAAATAATAAATAAAACAAAATATATATAACCCAAAAAAAATTTAATGAATACATATGCTAATTGTATAACAAATTATACAATTATATAAATAATACAGTGCGCAAATTGACATGCATGACAATCGCATGCTAGTGTTCTTTTTTTCTCCGCGGCCCTCAGACGCCGCGAGAGTATAGACTTACCGCAATGCATAATGCAATTAATGATTAATTCAATAATCAAAAAAAAATATATATATATAGTCAGTAAAAAAATTTTTTTAAATAATTACACTTTGGACAGTAAGGGGACGCAACGACTTATATTCTCTCCGCGGCCCTCAGGCGCCGCGCGCCGCAGAGTTTCATTTAATTTAAATATATAGTTTTATTTAAATATATAGGTATATAATTCCATAAGCGAAAACTACATAAATTAAATAAAGGTATTATTCTAGACATGTCTTTGTTAGTGTGAGGTGTGACTTATGTCTCTCCTTACACAGGGAGCTAGACGAAATAAGTTTTTTTTTTTTTAACATGTGGCAAGTATGAAAGATCGTGTACATGCCTGAAGAGGTCAGCAAACCATGCTAACGAAACGTCGCCAAAATAGTAAATTTACGCAGTTTTTTTTATTTAATTTTACCATCCACTGCGTATCTAAAATTGTTCCTCGTACGATCGACTTATTATACAACTTAGAGTATACTAAATACAGATAGATAAAGAAATTTAATATATTTTCTATAATTTAATGATTATTTCTTTACTAGTACAGGCGGGCGCCACAGGCGAACAACATTGGCGTCAGGGGTGTGGGCTTTTTGTTTATTATTATATATTTAGAGCCAACTTGCAGAAAAATGAGACATATTTTAATTTTTTAATTATTTTAAAGATTTTAATTTATCATTCCAGAAAATATGTGAATCTAAGCTTTTTACGTGTTCATAACATATTGAACGTGTAACCGCGTTTATATGTCTCTAAATTTTTTTGTATCAAGCAACAGCACTGGTTGAGGAATGAGAATGTAATCATTTAAATATAATAATAAACGAAACCTCCTTATCCCCCGACCCCAATGTTGTTCGCCTGCGGCGCCCGCCTGTATTCCTAAAGAAATAATCATTAGAAAATAAGTTAAATTCTTTTATTTTTTTATTTTGCTTATTTAGTAGTAGTAACTGTTTTTAAATGAAATGTTGTATAAAGAAAAACATCCCTAGATCTCTTGCGCAGGCGCACACATTCGCTTATGAAGCTTATTGTTAGTACTCATACTCTATTAACAAAATTATTTATTTATTGCTATTAGTTATAATAAATGCCAAAACCCAGTACATACAATATGTGAACCGCAAAACGTTTTATCATATTTAGGTATTTTTAAACCATCTCTAGCGTAAACGCAAGTCACTTTACTGGGAAATTGAATAGCTACAACTTTTCGATTTTTTTCAGAAAAAAACGAAAAACTGCGCGGACAAACTAAATAGTTTTGCAAACGCTACTAACAAAACGCAGTTTTTCGGTATTTTTTTCATCGCGATTAATTAATGTTGGCCGCTGAGTTCCTGTAGCCTAGCGAAAGAAGGTTTTATAGGAAATTGTAGTCTTTTGAAATGAAATGGTAACTCAGTTGGAATCATCGGGATGCGAGGAATTAGTGCTATTTCACCCTTTGCAGGGCCTATGAGAATAGTAGTTTCTATAATATTATTACGCATAGTTTTGATTTGTAACCTGGTACTATTCCATAAATTAGGGGGAATAAGATTTCTTAATAGAATAATAGGAGATCCTATTATTCACAAAAACGAAACCGCCAGTAAGAATATTCGCTAAGGATGATTCAATACATTGAGTACCAAAAATTTTACTCAAACTCAGTTTGCTCCATACCGGGTTTCACGCTCCTACTTATACCCTCGGCGACAATTGTTAAGGTATATGTTCGCTAAAAGCTGTGCGTTGCAGCCTGGTGGCAGACGCGCGACTCTGCTTTCTTACACGGTGGCGTGTGAGTACTCCGCCGGCCGACCGCCGCACGCTGTTGTTCCCCTATATTATGACGCTACACGTATTTAAGGGGATGTCGGAGCAATAAACGTATTTCTTTATTCGATTATATCTTTTTCTATTAATGGTAAAAATGAATTCTGAGAGTTACTTGCTCTAGTTCTCAATATAATAAATCGTTTTGTGTAATTTTATGTGGTTGCGGTTTATCGTTTTTACAAAAACTTGGAACTAGTAAGAGGTGTTTATTCATTGAAAGTTAACCTTAAAATTATGGATATGCCTATTGCTGCGTGTAACTTTTTTTATTTATAATTTTAAGAAATATTAAGAGTTAGGTACCCTAGTGCTAACTATAATTAATTATTCTGTGCAATATGAGGTTTATTGGACTTATCGTTTTTCCAAAAACTTGGAACTACGAACTATTGAGGAGAGGCGATGCTCCGACATCCTCTTAAAGTAGTCCCTGATTTATTTTTTTAATAATTTATGATATATTTTAATACAAAACCTTGCCTATGTTACTCCACGATGCCTAAAATGTATCTTATCAAAATTTTGTTGTAATCGGTTAAGTAGTTTTTGAAATTTTGAACCGCATACAAACAAACGCTGTCTCTTTATTATATTAGTATAAGATATGTCAATATTTAATTCAATGATATAATACGTTACGAGCGGAACAAGATTTCAGCATATGCGCACTTCTGTTTTCTTGTAACTCGTCACTACACAATTCATACATTCATACTTTCGAAAAAATTTACTGCTTATACAGCTCCACTCCTTCCTACATTAAATGCGTCTACCGTATAATTGAACTTTTTTTTATGGCAGTTAAAAAGGGTAAATCGCTTTTCGACCATAGACGGGCCCGGGATCCCGCTCCCGAGATCTGAGACATCGAGCTCGGGGCCCGTTACCCGCCCGTGAGCCGACCAGTGGGCTATCGTCAGTCAGGACCGAGATAGGTGATACCCATCGCATTCAAGGCATCCGACAGCGTCCAGCCAGCTAAACCCAACCCAACCCAACCCAACCCAACCCGAATCCAGCTCCTTGATCAACGGTTGATGAATCAACTGCCGAGCAAGGAGCTGTAACATCCATCCTCTTCACCAAACCGGCCCGGGACTGTTGTGCACATTACTTCGGGCCGGTCGGCGTGTCTAGGTCTTACGTCAATCGTGTCTGTCTTGTTTGTCTTTGTCTAGTCTGCGTTTGTTGCGTCAGTCTTCAAGGCAGTTTTCAGTCTTTTTGCCCTGTAGTACTTTAGTCACGTATCGTTTTATCTCATCCCATGACTGTTTGCTGTTTAGCATGTGTGTCACGACGTTGTCTGATATCATGAACCCTGTCGTCATCTGCAGTCTCTGTTTCTCGGCTGTTCATCGAGGTTACACGAAGAACGAGTACTCCGGGTCGTCCCTGTAGTGTCCGCAGTACCTTCAAGACGAGGTCGTTACCTTCCCAGGTAACGTCGCAGGTATTGTCGGAAGTAATCGTGTCCTGAGAGGAGCTGGGTTAAGTAAAACTTTACGTGGCCCGCTCCCCTCTCCATCCAGAGCCGTAAGGCTTGTATTAGGCGTCTCGTCCACTTGTCTGTCACTGTTCGTCCAGCGGGCTTGCCAGTCTGTCAGTATCTTGGTCTGTGCGTCTGTGCCGGCTCTTGGTCTCCCCTTTTCATTGCTTGTATCTAGCTGTCGCTTTATAGCTAGGAGGTCTACGGGGACAACCTCGGCGATCACGAGTGCCGCCGCCTCGGAGACGGTGCGGTATGCGGACACGATTCGCAACGTCCCCCTTCTTTGCACCGCGGTGATCTACTTACGGTACTTCTCCCTTCGCATCACGCCCGCCCATATCTCAGCCCCGTACTGTAGCATCGAGTGGATCACCGCTATGAGGAGTCTCCGTGTGTTCGGTTTCGGTCCTTTTGTGTTTGCCATGAGGCGGACGAGCACTGCCGTTTTCGAGACTGCCCTCTCAGCGGCGCGCTTGATGTGCGGCCAGAAGGTCATACTCGTATCCAAGGTTACGCCGTGATATTTGGCTTCCCCACATGGACGCACGAGGGACCGGCCCACCATTGTGGGAGTTGTCATGTCTATCTGTTTTCTCGTCAAGTATAGTAGTTCCGTATTTTGTGTCGCTAACTGTAGTCCCCGTGCTTCCATCCATTCCTGTACCTTGCTCATCGCTTGGTTCAGTCGCATCTGAGCCAGGCGTATGTCTCTCGTTGCTTTGATGATGACCAGGTCATCCGCATACACGACGAAGTAGGCCTCCTTACGGCATCGGCAGGTCCAGCACCTCGTCATATATCACGTTCCATATGTCGGGGCTCATGATCGAGCCCTGCTCCACACCCGCTGTCATTTCCTGGTCTCGTAGGTAGTCCGTCAAAACCCAGAGGCTGAGCTCACATGCGGTGAACTCCGATACCTCATCGTTGTCGACCTCAACTCGCATCCACACCTGTACTGGGTGGGTCGGGAAGAGTCCATCGACTATTCTGTTCATCGTTTGTTCGTCTCTGATAACGGGCGGCCCGTTTCGACCCAGGTTGTGGGTGACGATCTTGTAGCACGTTCCCCAGGGGTCCGAGTCCACCTCGTCGATCTCATGTTTTAGTCTTCGTCGCGCAACTAGGTATGTCTCCAAGAGAGTCATCGCAGTTGTTGCGTCGCCAGCACTTTGGGCTTTCCGTCGGAGCCCCAGGCATTCGCGCCTAAGGCGCGCGATGTCTTCTGTTCACCAGTATACCGGTCCCTTGTCGCGTCTAGTCCCTTTCCGTGGCATGGAGGCGTCGCAGAGCCGTTTCAGGAGCCCCGTTGTCTTTTCTGCCAGCTTCTCTACTATTTTCTTACCCGCGATGTCCCCGGGGATCAAGGTCGCTAGTTCCAGTTCGCGGTCTAGTTGTGACGCTAGTCTATCGATGTCTTTTCAGGTTCCATCCTACAGGAGAGGGAGGGTCCTCTTATTTGTCCGTGTCTTGTCCGTCACGTCGAAGATGATGTACTGATGGTCGCTGGTCGTGTAGCCTTGAACACCTGCCATCTCTTGACTCTCGGTATAAGTCTTTCTGTCACGAACGTCACATCGGGAATGGATGATCCGAAACCAGGTCTTCCGTATGTCGTCGTCGGTGCCTCGTTTGCCACCGTTAGATCTCCAACAGTAACTGTTCGCGTTTGTTCGTCGTCTTCATGCCCCACTCGATGGACCTGGCATTGACGTCCCCCGCGAAAATTATATCGCTGGTGATGTCCCTTAACGCTTCCGCGGCACTACAGTTTGGGGTTAGGTGCACGCTGACGTACGTCACGTCAGTCACCCTCGCTCATACGAAATCTTCGTCCCTCCCGTATTCTATAATTCGCGGTATGCCCCCGAATCTATAGCGCCGCGGTTCGCTGATCATTATGCCTTTAGCGTCCATCTCCTCGGCATGCTGGGACAGTAGGGTATGCACCAGACTGCTATCGTTCAGGTTACCTTGGAGTATTGTCGTCATTTTGTCACGTACGTCTTGTCCTCTGTCTGGATCTTGCCTCTGTCAAAGCTGTCTTGAATGCGGGGCACTGAACGGTGCCGGGAGCGTGCACCGTCCCCCTGCCCTCCTGTGCTGGGTAGAGGAAGCAGGCGGGAGCACTCGTACAAGCCCCGGCCCGGTTCCCGGCCCGTCCACACTTCCAGCATTTGTCGTGTCTGTCCTGTCCGTTGCAGTCACTTCAGTAGTATCCGTAACCGAGACACTTGTAGTACCTCGGCTGTCAGCAGGGTCTTTATACGGCAGCTGACGAACCCTATGCGTATATGTCGCTTCTCTAGGAGTCGCGTTCCTTCTTGATGGCTTAACTCACAGATGACCATGCTCTGTTCCCGGCAATTCGGGCCGAGAACCGAGATCTTTCCATGCGTGCTATGCCCTAGTACCGTACTCAGTGTGTCTTGTACTTCCGAGGTCTCCGTTATGTAGTCCAAGTCCAGGATCTCTAGGTTGACCTTTGGACTCAAGACTTTGACGACTCCCTGGCCTCCCAGAGTCTTCTGTGGGCGTCCGTTCAGTTCCTGTAGTAATTGTGAACGTCTGTCCCCCCCGGTTCGTATCAACATTGCTCCGTCCTTGTCTTTGTCAACCCCCGGACTTTAAGCTTTTTGTCGGGGTCGTCGATTGTACGTATCGTCCGTACCATGTCGGCGTACGCTAGGTTCCACGAGTACAGCTCCTTCCCGTCGATTGTGAGTCTGGCTGTCCTTTCTTGTCATCTGTCGTGTCTTTCTCTTCTTTTGTTTCCTTTGCTTGCGGCCTTCCACCGTTTCCCACTCCCCCTGCATGCGGCTCGTGCCGGCAGCAGAAGCCGAAGGCGGTTCAGGTCACTTCGGCACGCAACCTCCGTTCTACTAGTTTGGGAGTTGTATTCCGTTCATAGAAAGACCGCTCCCGTAAACCCATCACCCGGTCGGCCATGAGACCGGCCTTCGGAAAGGTGCGGAAAATAGATGGGACTGTAGAATTGAATGGTATACAGATATTGAGAACTTTAGCTCAAACGACAGTCAATAATTATTATGTAATTAAAACATTTAAAATCAAATAATTATTGAATAATTTCATTCAATATTATTATCTGACAGCATTAAAAATAGCCAGTATACTTTATAAAAAAAATACATATAACTGAGAAATGCCAGTCATAAAACTATACATGTTAAAAAAGTTTCAAAACTATAAAATCTAAGTACATATATTTGTTAAATATGTGCACTTATTACACTTATTTTATAACATTAAGTACAATTCTACTTAAAAAAAAATTCAAAATTCTAAACTGTAAACACATTTTAAGGTTTCAAACCTTTATTCCATTATTGCTTATTTTTTAAATTATTTATTTTATACTTTTTTTTACTGAATTTTTACTTACTTATTTTTTTTTTACTAACTTAATAATTATTTCTTTTAACAAAATACTTTAGGATAGGTTCTACAATGATGTTTCTGCTGTGCCTTTGTGCTACTTATTATATATTGTATCACGTTTTCTTAACAAAAAATTGAGTTTTATTTTTTATTAAATATAAAATTATCAGTATTCAATTTTTTAATATGGAGCATATTCCATTGTTTTCACGTATTTCCTTTTAGGCACTTGAATTATGCGTAAAAAGTCTTTATTTTAAGAGATATGGATATTTAAATATTCGAAACTATTAGATTTTTTATTGAAAAATATATAATGCAGCAATTTAAAAAATGCTACTTATGTACGAAGCAATTTAAGATTAATCGATGAGTATTTTTTTGCCAAATATTAAATTTGTTACTTAGGGTTTCGTCAATACGGTATACGCAGTCGGACGATCCAACTGTCGATTCGCTCTAAAGTGTGTTGGGTGCAGTTGTAAAATCCTCTGCTAGCAGCACTAGTCCCCGGCGTCTTGCTTGTATGCTTCGTCAATCAGCCGCGGAGAGCGCCCACGTTGCTTGTGCTCACGAGTCGAGAGAGGCTGACTTCTACCGTTTGCGAAATTTCTCCAGATCTGTTGTGTAGCTACATAACGCAAGTACCAGAAGTGCTGTTGCTGAAGTTTATGAGACCTTTCTGCAGGACGAATCGTATGGAGCATCTCTGTCGAGCTCGACTGATCATCTATACTTGCTTGAGGTGATTAATTATATGTACTTTCTTCGAATTGCAGTTAGATGTTTCCTAACCTCCAAACAGTAATGGTTGGTCTGCGAGATGAATGCAATCTGTCCCTTCCTTTCTACTGTCATTTACGTATGCGTCAGTGTTTCCTATTGTACTAGATTAGGGTGCTTTACTAATTCTGTCTGTCTTGCTATTTGCGAAGCGCTCCAGATATGAACACTTGCCCTCACTTCTATGACTGTCTTCTGCTGCTGGGATCTCATATTGTGCGAGCCTGCTTCCCATCGATGGTACACTGGTGAACTCATGGCTGCTTCTGGTGAACCTTTTTCTAACGATGTAAGCTCTTGGAGACTTTTTATCCACTTTACTTTCTGGTGGCCGAGCCTTAGGACTCGAGTATGCTGTTGGGGAGTAGTGTGAAGTGGGGAAAAGGTTTCATCTGGATAATTTCGTGAGGGGATAGGTTTCTAAGCGTTGTGTATACTTTCGCACACACTGTATGTACTTTATATATCATTTTTAGGATAGGCAGGGGTGCGAATATGTAAGTGTGTTTGGAGTTCTCGCACTTTAGTCCTTTGCTAGGTGCTATCCGAGGACTTCCTACGCTAACTCAGTCACCTAGTGCTGAGTTTAGTGAGTTAGGTCTATTTTCTCTTAATATTTAGTTCTATATGATGGGGAATAAGTGACTGGCCGAATTACCATGTCACAATAAATATATATAACACAGGCCCAAAAAAAGTGGTCTAAACTTTGGAAGAGACAGGTATATTCCTATGTATTTTTCGACGCTGAATCCGAATCTGAAGTCGTATTATGTGGTCATCCAGTGACTTTTCGAGAAAAACGCAAAAAACATGATTTTTTTATGTTTTTTTTTTAAATTAAAGAAAAACGGAAAATGCTAAGACTAATCTGACTTCATATTTGAATTCTACCGATCAAAATACATCGAAAGCCATAGTTTCAATTCATTTCTATAGGAGCGGATAAAAACCGTAGCTATTTAAATTGTAAAGAGCAATGGTAAATTATGTTTGGTTTTAAAAGTTTCTAAATTGAATAATAAACTAAAACCCCACAACCCCCGACCCCAATGATGCTCGCCTGTGGCACTCGTTTCTGTTTCCGGACACTATTGTGTATTAAAACACAAAAACCTTACTAAAAAAGTAATTTTACCAAAAAAATTCGTCCCAGAAACTTGTGTTAAACTCCGAAGTTTTCTGGTATCTAGGACTATAGACTTGATTTGAATACCAGTAACTTTCATGAGTACAAGTATTTAACATGTAATTTTAAAATGAAAAATTTTTTAAGTTAAAAAGTACAATTTCAGCGTAGATAGGTTCGCAATTCGCTACCTTAGGCTTCGTCTGCATGACTAATCCTTGCAAGCAGCGTGGTACCGCACGCCTTGATTTGTTTATTTTTTTAAAAACTACATGTTTTTTCAATTTCAGGGCATCATGGCTAGAGTCTACGAAACCGTAACAGTATTGTGCCTGTTAGGTGCAATGGTTTTAGGAATGACTTATATATTGTCTGCAGTCCTGGATCGCCAGAAATCGAGCCTTCACACTCTACTCCGTAAGTACTACTGTGTGTTATATAAAAATTGTTTTTTTTTTTTTCATTTTCATTTCGATCCTCGTTGAGTTTGAACATACAATTAAGAGTCTTGTCAATGGTAAACATTAGTAGTAAATATAAGAAAATCGTACACGAGTGCTTAATCACTTCAGCTGCAGTTGGAAAAATCCAAACTGTACGAGACACGTAGAGTTGCAGCGAGATACCATAAAACGACCATACCAAAAGGTACTGCAGTTACATAAAACGATCAATTCCTCAAGCTTGATCGAGTCATCGTAATCGAGAATAAATACGGACTATAACTTAAAGAATATGTGTATTCAATGGGAGAAATGATCGAACCAGCGAATATAAGAGTTAATTCAAAAATCTTGAACGACAGAATTGGTTTATTTTTGTGAACCAGAGAGATATCTGAAGAATTTGTAAGTAAACGACCAGTGTATACGTATGAAAGAATTCGATCTGGAAACTTGGCTATTGATTACTCTACATAAATTAATAATATGATTTAATATATACCTCTCTATAGCGGAAATACAAATTAAACAAATAATCCACTATTTATTAGTAAAAAGGAGTACCTAAGTCTCCTTCATCAGATCCGATTAGGGTCTGAGCTATTAGTAAATAAAACGAAAAAATTGTTTCTGATGCAAAAAATATTACAAATGTTTCAGCCGTGTCATTCGCTAAAAATTCAAGTAATTCTAACTTCAATACTGAATTTTTATATCACAAATCCCAGACTGAAAGAAACATTGTGGACAACGAAAGCATTATACTCCCGAGTGATTAAACTAGTCTTAATTCAAAAATCACGTTTACAAATATGGACGGACAATGTCTTTCCATCTCAGAACTAGAAGCTATCGTAATACCGATTGTAAATTGTAAGTCTTATAAAAACAATAATAGCTTACTTACAGTATGTCATATTTTAAAAAAAAAATGACAATAGGCTTCTTAGATGCTTTTTGGAAAAGAATACTTTACCGAATAGGCAGCAATATTTTAAATTCATTGCAAATTTCTTAAAAATGTATAATACTTAGCATAAACGAAGAGATATTAGGAAAGCACGTAATGAGAAATGGTATATCTCAAAGCTTCGCTCTTAATGTCAATTTGTTGTGACAATTGACGATATCACATCAATTTTAGCAGCACCAACACAGTACAACAATCTTTACAGATGACGTCTCTATTTTCACTTCAAGGGATAGGTGCAAGAGATTTCAGGTCGAGATCAGTAACACTCAGTGAAGCTAACCTAATATCTCTTGAAATCAGAAGAAATCAATTACCAAGGGCAGACCACACATTCTTAGACGGGAAATATGAGATACATGTCTCGGCCTCAGTTCTAGTGGGCCCTAGAGACCGACTTAAAGAGCATTTTATCAAAATACATGAAAAATTAGGGTTTTACTTAAACCTTTATTACATTTAAGAAAATGTTATAAAAAAGATAACAAAAGTATAGATATAATATAGAGCGATTTGAAACATGGATGAATTGTAGGTCTCAAAATTAAGGGTTTATTTTACTTGCAATATGTGTCAAACATTAACATAATATTCAATTGCTCGTATCTTTTGAATGGAAAGTGCTAATAACTCGTTCTAAAATGAAAATGAAAGCTTATTATTATACTTTTATTATATTTTTGTAATGTTTTCTATAATGTATATTGACTTTGCAATAAAGGTTTGAAGATAGTCATGATATTTCATATACTTTGATAAAATACGCTTTAACTCGGGCCCTAGACCCACTGGAACTAACGCCGAGATACGTATCTCACACTTTTCTCCAATTAATAACATAACTCTGTGTACACTTTCTAACCCTACATACAATTCCTTTTTCAATACTAACTATCTAAAAAGTTTTAACAAAAAAAAAATCAAAATATCCTCAATCCTTTTACACAAGAATGTATAAAGAAAGAATGAAAAGAAAATTTTTTCTCTTGAACCTGGTCAAGACAACAACTAAACTTTTTTCCGCGGGCATACGAACCTTCAGCAATAATAGACAACGATTTCCAAAACCATAAAAAACTTAATCTAGGCACTATATAGTCAATATTCAATGACTTTAGATATAAATATAATGACCACGAATTTATATATAAAATTATCTGAATCTACAACTGAATGTGCTATTACTACTGACAAAAGAAAGAAATTAATTAAATTTCCAAATGAGTACTAAAAGAGCTAACCAAAGACAATTCAATCATTATAAACATTATAGAAAAAAAAATCTATACAAAAGTTTTTTACTGCTTAACACTCAAATCATGTTATCAACTAAATAATTAAGTCTTTATTCCCTATTCAAAAAATCAAGCTGGAATTCCAGGTGGATACAATTTAACTGGAATTCCAGGTGAGTCCAGGATCTGGATTTTTATAAGTAATTATTAAAAATTTGGTGCCTTTTTACGGTGTTACCATGCAGATGATAAGACCCAAACTGGAGAATTAAGCTTTCATATCCAATTCTTTTACTTTTTGGGCACTAATTCGACGTGAATTTCAATTTTTAGTAATTAGTTGCAAATATGCAGTTCCAGGATATCCACCTGGATTCACCTAAAATTCCTGTCAAATCTACCTGGAATTCCAACGGAAATCCAGCACGATATTTTAAACAGGATTATTACCGATATTATTATAATTTGAGTCAAAGAAAGTTATGAAATCAAGTCACAATTTACTTACAAGCACTCTCAGTGTCTCAGTAATGCAAATTAGATAAATAGTTCCTTAACAAAATCTTCAAATTTTTTATGGAAAAGTTGGGCTTAAGAAAGTTGTGAAATTATCTCAGAAATAGTCAAAAAAATTTTTTGTCTTAGCAGTTTGTTAATTACTAGAATACACTTGGCGGCACAGACTCAGGCAGTTTATCTCTAAACTTACGTCAGTTATGAGTACATTATTTATATGGCAAATTGCAAATGAGGTAGAATGGAATACAATGATGACTAAACAAGATCCAAATCATACAATAAATACCTTAAGGGGAAACGGTAGCAATAGAATCCGCTCATCGCCACGTTGTTGTAACAGGCGGCCGAGGTAGCTGACAGATCTAAATTGCCATTACACCCAAGTAAACTAGACGCGCTGCAGTGCCGCCATTCTCGCCGGTAAAAAGAAAGGATAAAGCGCGCAATTGGCGTATTACAGTGTAGTTCAGGTTGTTACGCCCCATATGGCGCAACTTGAACTGCAACTGCCCACTCTGTACCCATTACATGACGAACACAGTATATCTTTTATACAAAGATGTAGGTAATGTAAAAATGCATTAAGCCAACTCGGGCGTTCGCAAATTTAAAAATTTATGCAATCAATGACGTGGTCGTAAAGCGATGATCTAAACTTTATAAAATAACGACTAAACAATCACGCAAAATAAATTCATACATTATTCACCTATTTCTATATAATCTACTATGTAGAAATATTACATTCATAGTACTAGTACATTATATACTTTAAAATCGATTTTGGACTCTTCTTTCTAATTTGCATATACATATAGTTGCATATACTGGATACTCTCGACAGTCCAACATTTTACAGCAGTTAAATGCAAATGTAAAAGCTAGATACTACATTCTAAATATAATTTAGCATAATATATACATTTACGCTATCTCTTTCAGATATACCTTTTACCTTTAAGGGGGTAATTTCCCAAAAATGAAGAAAAAATTGATTTTTTTTATCATATATTCTTAAAGTACACATTATTACGAATCTAAAAATCAATTTTCAAGCAGAAAATCCAAAAAATAAAGAAGTTACAAGTATTTAAGGAATAGAATCGCAAAAATTAAAAATTACGAAATAATGATTTTTTTCGTTATTCTAGTTACATAAGTCACAATATCGTATTTTCTGTGCACAATAAAATATTTTTATACATTAAGATACTAAAACTCATTCTGTAAACGAAAGACCTTTCTTAATGCTGCAAGAAAATATAATGTTCATCAAATACAATTTCCGCTATTTAGCATCATTTATTTAGTAAGGTTGTCATTTTAAAAATTATAACTAAGCACTTGTAGAAAAAATAATTTAAAATAACAATCATTTACTAGTTTGTAATCATTATATAAACGTATTATGTATTCAATTTTCAAAAGTGTCGCTACTCTGTCGATTATAATACACTTTGTCTGCTATATCGACGGGTCTAGGTGGCATCTCGAGCGAATACATACTGCATTGCATGCAATCATATGATTTATAGATTCAAGTTGTTTACAGTCTGCTGAGTGCTGACTGCTATAGAAGCAAAGTCAGATGTCATACTTAAGTGTTGTGATGAATGTAAAGTATTCAAAATAAAAGAATTTTCAATGAAGAAATTCGATGAGATCAGATAAGTATTCCTGCTTTACATGTGACTAGTGTTATTTGAAAAAAGTGTTTATTTGTGTGATTTCTTTTTCAAGGCAAGAAAGTTGTGTCTCATCTTTGCCTGCGCATGCTAGACTGGACTGTAAACAAGTCATATCAAATGTGTGTTCCAACAATAAACATGTAAGTATATAATTCAAAGAGTTTAAAAGTATATAATTACAATAATTTTATGTAATATTTTATATGTATACATATACTTCATAATTTACCTGATATAATTGTCTTTCAGGTTATGCGAATACTGCAACATTACCTTTTTTGTGGAAATATTTCTTTTAACAGAAGTAAAATAAAGAAATAGTTTAGGTAAGTATATTAAATATATTAAGCATCATGTTAACATTTAACTTTAAATTGATTTATCTCCTTTATATGTTTTTGGAGTCTACGCGCAGGATCCTGGAGGAACTATTGGATGGATTTTGATATATGAGGTCTTAAAATGTTTGTAATAACATACTGGGGGACCTAACGCTATTTATATTAACCAAAATGCCAATTAACATGTAAGTCTCATTGTAAATATGAAAAAAAGTAGAAATTTAAAAATTTTTTTTTGCTTACCGAGCAATATTTTTTTTCAGAAAATTCTGGGTCTTATTTCTTGGCTATACAAATAACGTTAGGTCCTCAAGTAGTCTTTTACAGACATTTTAAGACATTATAGAGCAAAATCCATAATATGGTTTGGTCAGGATCCTGCGCGTGGCCAGAATATGTTGTTGAAGTAATATTAGCAAGTTCCCATGGAATTATTTGATTTTTCATGTTAAAATTGGCATAAATTATAGTCAAATATATGATATATATTGTATTAAATGTAATTAATGCATAGGATTTTTTATTTCAGGTGAATATAGGAAAATGCAGCCTATAGGGATATTACTCCCTTAAGAAACATTCTAATTTGATAGATTCCGGATGCTAATAGTTTCACATATAATCGTAATGCAATTTAATTTCAATTTATTTTTATCGATAATATGATTTGCAAGTGCACTATTGCATTTGGTATTACATAGGAAATGTTCACTAGCTTTTACTTAGTACATTGGCCATAGCAGGTGATCTATATGAAAGTGATTTTATCGATTACCACACGTCAAAGGTATTTTGAGAGGATGTTTCCGTCTTTTATTTTTAGTGCAAGAAGATCTGTGTAGTTCTATTCGATACAGACAACAACCAATGCAAGAGAAATTTACAGAAAGTAATCTCTAAGAAAACGAAATTTAGAAAGACTATATAAAATTTTTATATTAGGTAAAAAAAGGATTCTAATTAATTATAAGAAAAAATATGTATACAATATTCAAAATGTTTCGGGCATCTTCAGTAAGATATAGGCAGCTCTATCTTAGACACAAATATTTAAATATTAATTCTTTTTTCTTTTTCCATTTTTGTGTCTAAAATAGAGCTGTCTATATCTTACTGAAGATAGATAAGTAGACCATCTCATGCCCGAAACATTTTGATTATTATATACATATTTTTTCTTATAATTAATTATAATATTTTTTTTTCCCTAAATTAAAAATTTTATATAGTCTTTCTAAATTTCGGTTTTTTTAGAGTTTCCTTTCTCTATATTCCTCTTGTGTTGGTTGTTGTCTGTATCGAATAGAACCACACAGATTTTCTTGCATCAAAAAGAAAAGAGGGGAGCATCCTCTGAGAATGCCTTTTTGGCTCGTGGTGATCGATAAATTCACTTTTATATTGTAAATTTTGACGAGCAACAAATTCATTATTACTTGAATCAGGTGATCTATTTTGTACAAATATTCACCTTTTACAATACTTGCAGTGGTTTTTATTTTAATTTCAAAGTAACAGTTTTTATATATTATGTGTTTATAATGAAAATTAAATATTTATAAATAAAAAATCATTTAATAGTCAAAACCATTCTCAAGTAACAAATACAGATATGATTGCTCTAAAATAATGCATTTGGTGTCTATAAGTATTTGTAAGTTTTATATACAATATACGACTGTCACTATGAAATACAATTATGAACTATCCTAAGTTTTGTAAAAGGTGATCGATCAAAATATTACATTTCATAAGGGATACCATATAATAATGAAATAGTATTAGCATCTAAAGCGTCGCAATTATTCTAAATAGTATATTATGACACTGGTGTGGAAGGTGATTATTTACCGAATGAGACGTTTTCACACGAGCGAAGCGAATCGCGGCGAAGGTGCGATTTTTAGGTTAGAGTGTGATAAACATTATTATTACTTTGATGTTCAAATTATATTACATATTTTTAGAATAATAAAATTATAATAATTATAAGAATAATTTTTTCATATTATGGTATTTATTCAAATAAAATGATTTCATGTAATGTAAACAATGCATAGTGCTGTGAAATAAGTCACTACAACGATGGAGCTTAGGACAGGATATGACAGGTCGAGTATTAGGACAGGATATTAGGTCGAGCATTCAGAAATTATTTTATCAAAATCATGAATAAAATGACAGGTTAAGAAAGGATTAGAAAGGTATTCCGGCAATGATTACCTGTTATTAAGTCTTTCCATGCAGTAATAGATTATACTACAATCAAGCCAACACAGAAGATTTTCGCACTCGACAATCTTCAAACTGTCAGCTAGATTCTAACCTTTACATTTTTTTTAACCCTACGAGATATCGGCTTCAAGCTACGTCCTCACTTCTTATGGCATTAAATATACAAACTACATAGTAGTACTTGAAAGTAGCTCAATCTAGAGTTATTCTCATATAAATGAGAAGTTGATAAAAGTATATCAACTTTAAAAATATTTTAAATGTAGGATGTAGTATATAGTAGTAATGTTTAACTAACTTCATAAATTCACAATTTTTAACACATATTTTCTATAATAATATTGTAACGGGGTAGGATTTGGGATTTAGGAGAATAAAAATACGCGGTGCTCGGGAGTCGAACCCCCGACGTCGAGAGTACGAGGCGAGCGCCCTAACCACTGGGCCATTACCGCACTGGCCTCGACTCGGCATCGGATCCTAATGACAACTCCTTGCCGACATTACAGGGATCTACTACTATTCTCCAACGGCTAACTCCTTGAAAATCCACTGCCCGTTATACCCTTCCCCCAGAAGCGACTTACCTTGTAAGAAGCCTTCTGTACACCTAACCTTTTCTGACTCCACACCTGGTTACCAAGACCGGGAGCCCTTCCTAATGACTATCGCTCTCTCATGCCGATGCTCTGTCACGTGTCTTTATGCACACTGCCGAGGAGAAACAGTGCTTTCCTATGACGGACTCAGACTTACACGCGCATGATACCAACGAGCGCATAGCCTTCTCTATAGGGATATCATTTCCATGCATGTGACTCAGAGGCAGTTGGCGCATGGTCGTGTGTCTCCGTGTACCGACACCTAGTCGGCTACACACACCACGACTTAGAAGCTTTGATGCATGTTCACAGGAACTCAGAAGAAGGTAGTGGGGAAGATTTCTGAAAACTGTGGACCTCTTGTCCAAACGGATTCCTTGAACGATGGAGGAGGACATCTTTCGATACACGAGACCACGATCCGTATCGTGGGTCGTTTAGTTGGGCGCCATGTAACGGGGTAGGATTTAGGATTTAGAGGAATAAAAATACGCAGTGCTCGGGAGTCGAATCCTCGACGCCGAGAGTACGAGGCGAGCGCCCTAACCACTGGGCCATTACCGCACTGGCCTCGACTCGGCATCAGATCCTAATGACAACTCCTTGCCGACATTACAAGGATCTACTACTATTCTCCAACGGCTAGCTCCTTGAAAATCCGCTGCCCGTTATAATATATATAATATGACTTGAAAATGTACACAGTCCAGTAGAATTAAACTTGTACGCTGGAAACTTTAATCCTTCAAAAGAAAAGTATAATCATGGACAGGATCGACATTTAAGTGATGTCTACTAAACGCAGAAAAATTCGCAAAGCAAAAAAAAACAGTTTTTTGCTTATATCTTCAAAAATTATTATCGGAGAGAAAATAAAAAATCTGAGTTTTTTTTGCCTAAAGACCTACAAGGATTGACTTGTAAAATTGAAATTGGCTTATAAACTTTTTCGTAAAACACAAATAATCGTCGAAAATCGACCTTTCTTGATTTTTCAATAAATTTTTGAAAATTTGAGTAATCGACTTGAAGTTCCTCTTAAGTATGTCTGACAGAGTTGTAAAAATGCGTGCCAAAGTTCAGTTGTGTAACTTGATTAGTTTGGAAAAATTGCATTTGTTTATTAATATTGAACTTAAGGGGATGTGGTACTCAATATTTACCGACCGAGACGTTTGTCGTCTGCTATGATGCATTCTGGATTGTAGCTGCGTAAATACTGCAAATTAGCTAAAATGAGGACATCATTGCACTTCCTTAGATAATAATCTACCATTCTGTAAAGTTTAGAGCAGATTAATAAAGTCTCCTGCAAACGGCATGTCCGCAAAAAATCAAGTCTACCATGAGCTGTTTGGAAAACTTTGTGGAAATGCCATTCCACCAGCGTGCATGTATCGACTTGAATATTTGTATGGATATAGCTTATTAGTTAATGAAGTGCAATGATGTTTTCATTTTGCATAATTTATAAAAAAAAATAAAAAATTTTATTGCCTCTTAGCACTTATATCATGCTGATAGACCAAAATGTAGCGACACATGCTCACTCTTTTGATGTGAGTATGCTGCAAATTGGTCATAAGAGGTATCGATGTCGGTCATTTTTTAATAGTGCAAGTTCGGTGCCGACTACCCGAGGTAAAACTTACAAATATATAATATTCGAAAATTCGTGTCGTGGCTTGTTCACCACGACTACTTATATTGTGCGCCAAGTGCAGATTGACAGCGTAAATCTCGACTCTCTGTAATAGTGCAGATTTTCAAAGCCGACGTCGTGCATGCTAACATGTATACTCAACATGAAGTTACTTATAGATATCTCATCGTTCAGTGACTACTGGACACCTGACTTTGTTGCTCCTTGCGTGATTTCTTGTCAAGACAAGGAGAGAGGCAAAGTCTGAGTTTCGACTAAATATTCGGGCCGGAAGCCGAAACCTATAAGTATTGTTTCGGAAGTGAGATCATGTATTTTTCAAATATAAAGGAAATATTGTTTTAGATTGTATCGCCTAAAAATATATAATCATTAGCTTCGGAAACCTATACAAGATGTCAATTTTTATAATACGCTTTCTTTTCAAACTCTTTTCATAATACTTTTTTTCCTAATGAATTATATCTGACCATGTGCTCACATTCAAGTATCTATTACATTATTTGATAAATATTTGTGCATGCAAATGTATGCTATTTTACTATAAATTGGTTATTTAATGGGGGTATTTTATGGTTCCTTATCACACATTTTGTATAATTCAAATTTGTATTTATAATTAGTGATTATTCTTTCAAAATGGTTAATTTGACAATTATGTTTCTGTTTTATAATTTGTGAAAAAATTCTAATTTTAATTCGTTCTATAAACTTTGATTTCTGATTATTTTATTTTGTTATCTATGTCGTCACTGGATTTTAGAGCTGCATATGGAATGTGAGTGCAGTATGTAAATGGATTTCTAGATTCTGTAAAGACTTCAATGCCGTATTCTAATCGTTTGGAGGTAATATATCATTGTTAAAGTCCATATTTAAATTCTCACTGGAAGGATTTCAAATTAGTAAGAATTAGCTTACTTAAATCTTAAAAAATATAATGTTCTGATTGAAGGGCTTTGCAAAGAAATTATATGGTAGGCATACAATTTTATTGAAAAGCCGAGTACATGGTTTGGTTATTCCACAGAGTTTTTTCATGATACTTTTCTATTATATTGTCTCTCAATATATGATCAAATTTGAATATCTATTATAAAAATTGATTTCATTATAAATTTGTAATTTCCTGGGGGATTTTATGACTGCTTATCACATGTTGTACAATTCAAATTTATATTTATAATTAGTTATTATTGTTTCAAAATGGTTTAATTGAAAATTAATGTTTATTTTATAATTTGTTAAAAAATTCTAATTTCAATGCGCTTTATAGAATTTGTTTTCTGATTATTTTATTTTGTTATTTATGTCGTCACTGGATTTTTGAAGTGCATGTGGAGTATGAGAGCGAATATTGTGCCGGATGCAAATGGATGTCAAGATTCTGTCATGACTTCAATACCGAATTTTAATCGAATGGAGGTAATGTATTATGTTAAAGTCCATATTTGTATCATCACTGGTAATATTTCGAAATGTCTGTAACCAATTTAGTTAAATCATTCTACCGAGAGTGACTCGGTAACGGAATGATGTTTTTTTATTGCATCCCCTGAAAATCTTTGACGAATGGCTTGAGAAGTGTATGGACGATGTCCGATCTTAAGAAAAACTGGTTTTCATGAATGCTTAAAAATATAATGTTATGATTGAAAGGCTTCGCAATGAAATTATATGGTAGGCATACAATTTTATCGAATAGTCAATAACATGGTTTTGTTACTCCAGTCTTTTCATAATTTACTTTTTTATTGAATTATCTAACAATATGTTATCGTATTTAAATGCCTATTATAAAAACTGAAAAATATTAATTTATTTATATATTTGTTTCATTATAAGTTCGTAATTTCATGGCAGAATTATCTCTCGCTCTTAGTTTGATTTCAGATAAAACGAAAGTCAAAGGAATACATTTAAACCCATGAGAGCAAGTGAAACATTCGCATAAGAGGTCTCCGTGAACCTCTTGCTCGCTGTCATAGGTTTAAATGTATTCCAATAGAGCGGTTCCGTCTCATGTGTTGCCGCTTTTATTATGTACTAACATGGATTCCACTGATTGACCAAGTATACAGGGTGTCAATTAAGTCCCAGGACGGCTGAATATTTTCTGAGGTAAAGTAGTTCCGAAATAGGTCAAGGTCATTTCTTAAGTAACTTTCAATAAGGAATCTCATGGCGACATTCAATTCGACCTTGGACTTGACCTTGAAGATTATTTGAAGGTCAACTGTTTTTTTTAATAGGAACCCCCCTTTTTAAGATCAGCAATCGATAGAGCGGGAAATTTTACATTCAGATGCGTAATTAAGTCAGAGCTAGTGTTTGACCTTGAGAGTTACTCCAAGGTTATTTACACTCCAGAAAGGTTCTTAGAGACCTCTGAATATTTTTGCAAGCGGTGAAGCTATTTTTGATGTAACTTTCAATGAGGAACTCAATGGTGACATTATACTTAACCTTGAACGTGACCTTCAAGGTTATTTCAAGGTCAACTATTTCTTTTTAATAGAAATCTTCATTTTTTACACTGGCAATCGATAGAGTGGGAAATTTCATGTCGAAAATAGTATTTGGCGTGATCTTTAGGAGGTCAAATCAAGGTCAATTTTGGAAAAACTGTCAAAACATTGTCGTATTCAAACTTTAGAGGATTTGTGAAAAAATAAATGTTTGAAAAAGTTTTGAAATCAACAACAATAACCACCTTGACTTTGAGATTAGCTTTGCATATTATTTGATAAGTCAAGCACTTTTTAAATTAATAACCTTACTATCGCCCTTATTCTTACATTTGGCGTTACCCAGAAACAATGACGTCGATGTAGTAAGTTCTGTTTCCTTTGGGGTGCTTGATTAACGTGAGTCCCCTTGCCTCTCACGATTGGGGTGCTTGATTAACGCGAGTCCCCTTGCTTCTCACGATTGGGGTGCTTGATTAACGTGAGTCCCCTTGCCTCTCACTTAATGATTCAAAGTTTAACGGCAGTGCTGAAACTGAAAACCTTAAACTTCTTGACAAAAAGCTAGACGATTGTAAAAATGAGTTACAGCATCACGAATCATCCCTCCATCGATTCTAGCAGTCTCTTGCATAATTAGATCGCGTAAGTCATCTAAATTGTCTGCTTTAGTGGTATAAACTTCACTCTTAAGGTAACCCCAGAGAAAGTAATCGAGTGGTGTCAGATCCGGAGATCTAGCAGGCCACTCGATTTCACCCCTTCTTTCAATCCATCTATGAGGAAACTGAGCATCCAAATATGTTCGAACATCTCTACCAATATCAGGAGCTGCTCCATCCTGCTGAAACCACGTTTCATCGTAATCATGACCTGTTATCTCTCTAATTCGTGGAATAATTAGATTCCTAAGTAGCTGTTCGTATGAAGCGGCAGTAAGATTACCCTCGATAAAAAAGGAGCCTACAAGAGTATTGTTTAAGATACCAGTCCAAACATTCAACTTTTATGGATATTGTGTGTAATTGTCCAACATCCATGCAGGATTGGTGTCTGACCAATATCTACAATTTTGTCTGTTAACTTCACCATTTAAAGTAAAAGTAGCCTCATCCGAAAAAACTATATTATACAAATATTGAGGATCTGCGTCTATTCTGTTCATCATCGCTTCGAAAAACTCGATCCGACGATCAGGATCATCATCATTAAGCTCCTGTACCAAATGGACTTTATAAGGATGAAAATTTATGCTTTTCAGAATTTTTCGTACAGTTTCATGAGAAACGTCATGCTCATGCCCGGCTCTACGTAAACTAAGATGTGGATTTTCAATAAATGCTTCAGCGATTTCAATCTGCTTATCCTCAGTTGCTACAGATTGTGGACACCAGTTCTCTGAAGATCATCGACAGTCCCAAACTCTGTAAATCGCAGCATAATCCTTTCGGCTGTAGATTTTGAGATAGGTGTTTGTCCGTCTTTATTACGAAAATGGTTATTAAACAACGTACGAACTTCGAGGTTCGGACTCGATCTCCCCAACCCTAAATGTAAAATTTGTATAGTTGATTACGTAAAAATAGATTATTATCATCGAAAATGTTTCTATCATCTACCACTGTGGACTTGCTGATTGAAAAATAGTACCTGCTGATGTTGGTTTGCTGGTATTGAAAGCTGCATATAAGAACTTGAGCTCAAAATCTATTTAAGTATAATTGACTTATACAACTCAAAATCTATTTAAGAAAATTGACATATACAATTGTTAAATTTGTGTAGTTGATTACTTAAAAATAGATTATTATCTTCTGAAGTGTTTCCATCATCTACCGTTCTGAACTTGCTGATTGCGAAAAAGTACCTGCTGGTGTTGGCTGTTGATATTGAATACATAATATCAAAGCATAAGCCCAAAATCTATTTGCAGATAATTGGCTGATAATAATAATTAATATCAGTTGATTGTGTAAATAGGTTATCAATATATAGATTTGTTTATTGAGGATTGGCAATAAAAGAACTTAAGCACAAAATGTTTTGTAGTAAAATCAACTGTAACGAATGAATTATTTGTATAGTTGATTATTTTAATATTGAGATATGCTTTAGCACAGTTTTTAATCATCTGTTTATTGTCTGCTGATATAGGCAGCTACATCCGCTTTGTTCGTTCTTTGGAGGCAATAACAACCCGACATAAACATATTGCGCCATCTATTGAGTTAATAGTGATTTTTCACTGGTAGATGGCGCTGAGGTAGCATGGAGATGCCTTCTTTATCCTTTTTCGTCGGTAAAAATTGAGTATCTCATCCCCTTAATTGTTTTCTAATAAATAAAGATTTGGACGCACCTACAGCGCCAGAATTTTGCACATACCTTCTTAAAGCTTAAAATTTTCACGTACACTCTAGGACCAATTAAGTTTTTGCATATAAATTTCAAAATTATGCGTTTGAAAAGATAGGTAATTTTGCTACTGCTTTAAAGCTTTACTCCATAATGATTAGTGTTTTGTGTTAAGGTAAATAATTTCAACACCGTGTTGTGTACATTTTAAATACTATTTATTTTAAAGTATAATAAGTAACAATAAGTAAAAATAGAGGTTAGTAAATATAAAAATGACTACATGACAAGTCGGTCCGAACGCTGCGGAGTAGCGTCGGAGAATGTTCTGTCCGTGCGTCCGGGTGAGGATGCACGGCCACGGAAGTGCATAGCGGCGTCGCCGCCGAACGGCAAAAAGGTTTTTTATGCCATGACCTGGGTGCGAGACTTATGCCTTTTTTTCTAACTAAAATGCGCTCCTCGGATTTTGTTAATTACTAACACATGTTAGAAGTCTGCTAAGGACTATAACAATAAAGAACAGCCCGTTGCCGCGTGGGCTCTTGATGCATCGGTTCATCGTAAATTTAAATCTTAGATGTATGACGCGTTCAAAAAGGGACATGGAAAAACTATACGTATTCGTGTGAAAAGCGCTTTGCCGAAGATAATAAAATTTCTGAGCTTTGCATACAGATGCTTAAGTCTAAACATTCCGCCCGCCTTGAAAGAATATCTTTCAACCCAGTAAAAATATCGGTACTTGCTAATATTAAATACATGTTATTCAATCAGGAATCATAGTAACTAAAATATAAAGATTACAATGTATAATGAGGTAGGCGCATTACAAAAGAAAGATAAGTAAAAGCATGTGCATTATTAGTATAAAATTATTACATATACAGGATTAATATATGTTTATGCACTAGTTTCTAAAAGGTAGTTCCTATAATTTAATCAATTATTCGACAGATCTTCAACAGGTAGTGGACAGATTTTCACTAGTGGTCGCTTAATAATTCCCTTCGATGTTCGCCCTGAAACTACACGAGTGACTCCGTCTTTACCTGGGTGCAGCTCAACTATGCGACCCAAAGGCCATTGCATGGGTGGAGCATTGTCCTCCTTTATTAAGACCATAGTGTCTAACTTGATCTCATTACGGGTGCCTTTTGTCCATTTTTGCCTTTTTTGTAATTGAGGCAAATATTGTCGCTGCCAACGCTGCCAGAAGTGCTGTACCATTTGCTGTAAGTGCTGGTATCGATTCAGTCAAGATTCCTTAATTTCACGTAAGTCGCTTTCTGGTAGATTAGTTAATAAATCTCCAATTAAAAAATGAGAGGGAGTCAAAGGGGTTCGGGTTAGGTCATTGGGATCTTCCGAGAGAGGGTACAAAGGTCTGCAGTTTATGCATGCCGCAACCTGCGTTAAAATTGTGCTAAGTTCTTCGTAGGTAAGTCGTGTTTCTCCTATTACGCGCTTTAAATGAAATTTGGCGGATTTGACAGCGCCTTCCCATAATCCTCCAAAGTGCGGTGCCCGAGGCGGTATAAAGTGCCAATTTATGTCTTCACAATTTGCTGAATCAACGATTCGCTGTTTAAAATTACTATTGCTTAAAAGATTTTTTAGTTCTTTTAACTCATTATGGGCCCCTACAAAATTAGTTCCGTTGTCCGAGTAAATGTTTGCGCATCTGCCGCGGCGAGCAACAAAGCGTTTTAAGCAGTTCAAAAATGCTTCTGTAGATAAATCCACTGCCAATTCTATGTGTGTAGCCTTGGTTACAAAGCACACAAATATACATACGTAGGCTTTTATTGTCGTACGTGAGCGCGTCTTTTCTTTTATTAAGAAAGGGCCGGCGTAGTCCACTCCGCAATTATAAAACGGGCGCGTAGGCTTCACTCGGGCAGCAGGTAGATTGCCCATCATGGGTCTTATATTCGTGGGATTAGCTCGAAAGCATGTCACACACTTCGATAAGACATTCTTAACTACCCTTTTACCGGTCAGTGGTCAGTACTTTGCTCTTAGTGACATGAGCACGGCTTGACTTCCGGCGTGCAATAATCTACGGTGTTCATGTTGTATTAATAGTTGCGTTAATTTATGGTGCGGTGAGAGTAAGATTGGGTGTCTCTGTTCTTAAGGAATATCTGCATTGTCCAATCTTCCTCCGACTCTCAATATTCCTTTATTGTCCAGAAATGGGTTTAATTGGTTTAACTTGCTATTTTTAGAGATATCTGTCCCTTTTTGTAAGTGGGAAATATCCTCTGAAAATGCCTCTGTTTGTGAGAGTATGATAATATGCTGAGTGGCGTCTCGAAGCTCGTCGGTCTGCAGGGTAATAAACTGATTTGGGATCGGTTCATTTCCTACCTGCGGTATTCCGTCCTTTTTTACCTTGACCGCTGTTTTGCATCTATTGACGAATCTAAGTACAAATGCCATTG
>UELU01137102.1:0-21730 GCA_900490025.1 Megastigmus dorsalis
ATTATAAATGGTATGGTTTTTACATTGGATCATTACGCTGTACAATATCTGAAGAAAATAATTTTCTAATTTGTGCCGAGTTGAGCACCACGGAAGGTGATAAACGTAACTAACTCACTGTCTAAATTTAAAGTAGTGAAAAGACACTGAAGTAATAAGTATGTCA
The DNA here is from genome assembly GCA_900490025.1 of Megastigmus dorsalis. Taxonomy (NCBI): domain Eukaryota; kingdom Metazoa; phylum Arthropoda; class Insecta; order Hymenoptera; family Megastigmidae; genus Megastigmus; species Megastigmus dorsalis. Next base: position 167 of record UELU01137102.1, read on the forward strand.
CTGATCAAAAGTGTATACATTATTCGAAGTAATGAAAAAATTTCACTACTTTGTACATTTAATTTTACTGTAAAACCAGTGAATTTTCTTCGATGACAGTATAGTACATCTTCACGGTTTTAACAGTGCATATGCACTACTAACCTAGTGAAAATAAAGTTATATTGGTAAAATATAAAAAAAATACTTTGTTGTTTATAATTCACCGCATTACAGAAGCATTGAATATTAGATACAATCGCATTTTGTATTATGATCGCTCGTTTTACAATAAATCGCAATTTAAATAGACACTTAAGAAAAATTTTCCCCACACGAGACTCGAACCGGCGCCAGAGTGTAAAAAAATTTTTTTCCTGTTCGTAAACCTAATATCTGACGATTACTTTCTTTTTCTAATTATAAATCTGGCCATACGTTTAAAACTCGTGTTACTTTTATTGTATAAACAGTGTTGCTTATATATTTCAGTCGAAAAAACATCAATCCATCGAAAAAAATAACCTACAATTTTTTTTTCTCTAGAAAAATCGATTAAACTTAAAAAAATGTGTTTTTTATGGTCAAAAAGAAAATATTTCTTCTCAAACCTGAATGCAACGATAAAATGTTTCTTAAACTGCTTGCGAGAAGTCAAAGGAAACATTTAGAAGCAAAATACTGCCAAAAATGTATAACTTAACCTATAAATAGCTTTTCTGGATGGAAAATACTAGGCTTATTACTCCGTTCTAACTGAATGATGTATTTTGAATGAAAACTTGACATAGACTCGGAAAATATAAATATCTAAGAATTCTTACATTAATAAAATTATGTAAAAAACGATAAAAATAAGTCAAATCCAAAATTTGGTCCAAAGTCGGAAAATTCAAGAAAAAGTGGCTATTTTTAACTTTCGAACACAATACTAATAATATTAAAACACAATATTACAACCTATTTACATCGGAACATTATTTATAAATTTAATCATATAAACATTTATAATTCAGTATTATAAATCGTTGGGTAAGAAGTGGTCCACACCATATAAAAAACTTGCAACGATTCAACCCATATAAAAAACCGCAACGATTGACCCCATATATAAAAGCGCAGCGATTGATCCCATCTAAGACAAGCGCATCGATTCACCCCATCTAAAAGAATCGCAACGATTCACCCCGTTATAGCTAAGCGATAAAAAATATCCCGTTTGGCCCGTTCGGGACGACCCTGTGTTTCTTGTTTTTTTTTTTACTCAAGTTTAGGCTGGAATTTCTTACACAAGCTTTATAATTTTATCGTTTTAAAGTAGATATTCATATTACCGAACTGAAAAGTAAAAGGGCTTTTTCTATTAAAAGATAAAATAATAAATCTAGTGTAAGAAATGCCAGCCTAACGTTGGGTAAAAAAAACGAGAAACACAGGGTCGTGGGGTTATTAGGTGTAAACGGATAGTGTTTAGTTTATTGATATAATTTATGTGACATTTTAATTTCACCTCAATCGAGTGGGGTTATTAGGTGTACAAACCTACGGTGTATTTAATTAATAATTTATATGATATTTTAATTGTAACCCGAGAATGTGGACTTATTAGTTGTAAAAAGTTAGGATTTAGTTTATTGATATAATTTAGGTGATATTTTAATATCACCTCGAGCGAGCGGGGTAATTAGGTGTAAACGGTAAGGGTTTACTTAATTGATATTTCATCTGACATTAAATATTTCAACTCGACAGCGTCGGGTTAATAGGTGTAAAAGCTTAAGGTTTAGTTTATTGATATAACTTATGTGACATTTAAATTTTACCTCCATCGAGTGGGGTTATTAGGTATACAAATCTAGGGATTATGTAATTAATAATTTATATGGTATTTAAATTGTAACCCAATATCGTGGGTTTATTAGTGTACAACCTTACGGTTTATTCAATTAATAATTATCTGACATTAGAAACTTAAATTCGAGATCGTGTGGTTATTAGGTGTAAAAGGTTAGGATTTAGTTTATTGATACAATTTATGTGACATTTAAATTTCACCTCGATCGCGTGAGGTTATTAGGTATACAAATATAGGGTTTATTTAATTTATAATTTATATGGTATTTAAATTGTAACCCAAGAACGTGGGCTAATTAGTGTACTAGCTTATGGTTTATTCAATTAATAATTTATCTGTCATTGAAAATTTATATTCGAGAGCGTGGGGTTATCAGATGTAGATGCTTAGGGTTGAGTTAACAAATAATTATCAATATCAAATACCGATACTTTTCCAGATATCGCCCACCACTATCACCTGAGTAGAAGTACGAATAGTGTGAATTGCGCAGATTTTAAAATTTTGAAGGTTATATTTTATGTGCTACACGAGAAATAAACTATATATACAAAAATTATTTGTGCGATTATGAATATATGATAGGCTCTATAGATTAAAAGTTAAAAATAGCCACTTTTTCTTGAATTTCCAGACTTTGGACAAAATTTTGGATATGTGACATATTCTTATCGTTTTTTTGCATAAGTTTATTAATGTAAGAATTCTTTGATATTTAAATTTTCCGAGTCTATGTCAAGCTTTCATTCAAAATACATCATTCAGTTAAAACGGAGTAATAAGCCTAGTATTTTCCATCTGGAAAGCTGTTTATAGGTTATGTTATACATTTTTGGCAGTATTTTGCTTTAAAATGTTTCCTTTGAATTATCGCAAGCAGTTTTAGAAACATTTTATCGTTGCATTCAGGTTTAAGAGGAGACATTTTCTTTTTGACCATAAAAAACACATTTTTTCAAGTTTAATCGATTTTTGTAGAGAAAAAAAAATTGTAGGTTACTTTTTTCGATGGTCTATATTTGTTCGACTGAAATATATAAGCAACACTGTTTGTACAATAGAAGTAACACGAGTTGTAAACGTATGGCCAGATTTATAATTAGAAAAAGAAAGTACCTCATTTTGCCCCGGATTTTTTGGATCTGAAAATTATTTTTGGGTGTTCCTGATATTTTTCTTTTATTCTGCACTACTCAATGTATATCTTGTCCAAATTTCATCCAATTTGGTTCACACAATCGTCAGATATTAGGTTTACGAACAGAAAAAATTTTTTTTACACTGTGCGCGGCGCTCTTTATTGGAGTACAACGCACACTCTTAGGCACTTCGCTACACAACGCTTGCGCTATAAAATTTTGATTTTGCACTTAAAGCAATATTTAGATCTAACTTTATCAAATGCGTATATACGTTTTTTAAAAAAATCATTCGATGGTCACAATAATATTAATGTTGCAATAATCAGCATTTTCAAATTAATAAGAAAAATTTTAATTCTTATAATACATTATTTATATAAAGATGCATTTATTTATTTATATTTTTATTTTAATCTATGGAGTAAAAAATAATTTGCTAATAATTCAGGGAGCTATAGCCTAGAGTAAGTATACATAATTTAATATTGCTTATAATTTTTTAAATTAATTATAAATAAATAAAGAACATTCTCAATAGACTGCTGTACTTTTTTCTATAGTGTTTCCTAAAGACTAATTTCTTGGCACTCCAAGAAAGTATCGACTTTCTGATATCTGTATAACAGAAATAAAAATAACTTCTAGGAATTCCGAATACTTGGTCGTTTTTAAAATCTACCATTTTTAGAAGTATATCGATCAATAGATAACTAAAAGTCAATTTTCCTGTAGAAAACGTCATATTGCCCGTGTAGCACTCACTCTAACAGTTTCTCAGATAATTACAAAAAATAACACGAATTTTAACCTAAAAAATGAGATTTATTTATAAAATTTTCTTACAGATATGAAAGTATCGATTTCTGTTAGGAATGACAAACAATTTGGTCCTTTTTGCTAGAGGAGTTTTCGAGATAAAAATGAAAAACGAATTCTAACCTCTAAAACCAGTTTTAAGAAGCATACTCCTCGATCGAAGTAAATTCCTTGGTTGATATTTTGTATTAAGTAAATTATTTTGTTGATTCTTTTCCATGATGAATTATCTCCGTGAACAACTACTTTTATTAATTTTTACATTCGTCATATTTAATTTTGACTGATAAATCAGTTACAAATGCACTGTAATGTCAGTGGATAAGATTTCGCTGGAAAATCAGTAAATTATTGACTTATTTATCAGTAGATGAATATCCACTTAAAATGTAGTGAATATTTAACTGATTTATTAGCTAAAATAACTAGTTTATCAGTGAATTAATTTTCACTGACGAAATCAGCGAAATTTTCACTACTTTAAATTTAGAGAGCATTGTATAGTCTGACTGTTCATTGTCCGCGTAGTAGTGATTGATCCCTATCGCTAGCGTTTTGATTGCACATATATATCTTGACTATGTCATTATTAAAATCTAACGGATGTGATACCGAAGATTGTTTTAATTCACTTTATTCCCATTGAATTCGTACTTTCATCAGTCATCAAAATTGATTAGCCCATCATTTTGCGGGTATACGCAATATCTTCATTGATATGTGTTTCAAGGGACTGCGAGTACCCTGCACGTGGAAACAGTTGAATCGATCGACAGTCTGACTGTTCTCTTCCATCTTGACGAGGAAGATTGAAGCGGCCGACCTCTCGATGCAACTACATTCTACGTGTAGCCTGGACTGTTCTCTGTTGCTCTATTGGAGCAGTAGATCGTAGCGGTCGGCAATCGTGAAATCGATTTGGATGAAAGCACTTCCCTCACATATAAATATCTTGACTATGTCACTATTAAAATCCAGCTGATTGATCCTGAAGATTGATTTAATTCACTTTATTCCCATTGAATTGGTACTTTCTTTAGTCATCATAATTGTTTAGCCCGTAATTCTATCGGTATACGCAATATCTTCATCGATGTGTGTTTAAGGGGACTGTTAGTACCCTGCACGTGGAAACAGTTGAATCGATCGACAGTCTGACTGTTCTCTTCCATTTCGACGAGGAAGATTGAAGCGGCCGACCTCTTAATGCAACTACATTCTACGTGTAGCCTGGACTGTTCTCTGTTGCTCTATTGGAGCAGTAGATCGTAGCGGTCGGCAATCGTGAAATCGATTTGGATGGAAGCATTTCCCTCACATATAAATATCTTGACTACGTCACTATTAAAATCCAGCTGATTGATCCTGAAGATTGGTGTAATTGATGCTATTTCCATTGAATTGGTACTTTCTTTAGTCATCATAATTGTTTAGCCCGTAATTCTATCGGTATACGCGATATCTTCATCGATGTGTGTTTCAGGGGACTGTGAGTACCCTGCACGTGGAAACAGTTGAATCGATCGACAGTCTGATTATTACCTTCGATCTTGAAGACGTATGACTGTAGCAATCGATTTATCGAACTACATTCCCCGAGTAGCATTAACTGTTCTCTGTTGATCTAGATGGATGAAAGTACCTCTCTCTTATTAGAATTTATTCACTGTGTCGAATTGCAAAGTAATTGATGTGATTATTGGCTTATTTGCACAATTTTTCTGTCGCCGTAGTACTGTTTATTGCATACTATAGGTATATTCATCAATATTTTTCAAGGGACTGTCAGTAACTTGTAAAACGTTTAGAATTATTGAGACAATGAGTAATTCCACATCACTTCTGAGGTGTTATAAATATTAATATCAATATCGGTTTTTATTTAATTTTTCAAAATAATATTGTAGTAATTCATAACTTTGTAATATTATATCAGTTGGTTGATTTTAGTATTTGTCCATAATTTAGTGTCAGTAAAGCTATTCCTTTTTTAGTTATTCTAACTGTTCTCCATTATTCAATGCGAACAGCAAGCGTAGTAGTTTTGTATAGTTTTTTTATATAGTTTTCTGGCCTTAAGTGTTAATGGCTTAATACTGTCGTTTTCATACCTTGTATTTAAAACTAGATGTAGAGAAGGTTCTCGATAGAAAATACAGTAGTGGACATTCCGACTGTCTTGACGTATCTCCAAAGTAGAGTGTAATCTCTTACATTTTAATGCAATATAACTTTTTCCAATGAATTGAATTAAAATTTTCTTTGGTTCTTTTTTAAGCAGCCTTTAGACTTAATAAGATAATATAATACCAGAAATTGAAGTATGATTACTCAGATGGCATTATTGTTATGTGTATATTTTGTAAATTATTAAAATATGTATTTAGCTAGTTATGAGAACTAATTTTTTTTTTTCCAGAAAGTTCACGTCAGCAAGCAAATCAAGTCGGCGAAGAAAACGTTCACGCGTCCTGCAACAAGGACTGAATTTATTTATTATGCTATAAAAATTATATTATTAAAGTTAAATAAATTAAAGATACATTAAAAAATTTTATAAATTTTCTGAAAAATTGACTATTTTTGAAATGCACGTTTCGAATTCTATTGTTGAACTGAGTGAGAAAACCTCGACTTTCGGTGTTTCTTGCACTCAGCTTTGCACACTCCTGCTTAAAGCGCTCGAATTCTATGGTTTACAAGAAGAAAAGTAACACGAAAAATCGAGTTTTGTTCACTCAGCTAAAAAAACCGCTGCCAATTCATTGGCACATAGCATCTTTAAATTTTAAAATGCGTGATTAGCATTTTTTTAAATAAAAATTTGGAAAATTGCATTATATTTACCTTTATCGTTCATAGTTTTATTGATTAAATATTATTAAAAAGTACGTCGAAGTACTCTGGTTTATCGATAGATAGTGATGTTAATCATAGATTTTAGTACGACAGCTTAATCTCACTTTGATTAGTTCATTTATAAAAATATTTAAGACAAGTTTGTAAATAATTTCTTAGAACGTGCGCACTTGCATACACCCTAACATCCTTAAAAGGTATTCCTTTTTCATTTTTTGAAAAAAGAAAACAATTCGTTCATGATTACAAAGCTTCGAGATACGTGTACGCAAATCAGCTACACATATGGCGTGTGATAGTTGCACTCGTACTAGAAACTCCTGCTTTACGCACTTGTATCGACAATAACTATTAAGTACTTGGCGCTTCATATCTTGAATAAATATGAGTTCTTATCTGCACATGCATGCACATGTGTGTGTTGTGAATTGTGCATCTCCTTAATTTAAGTTATTAATGTTTCGGCTTTTTTACCCTTCTGAATTTTCTTATCGGCATTTTTACCTTTCTGAAATTTTATTTCGGCATTTTTACCTTTCTGAAATTATATTTCGGCATTTTTAGCTTTCGTTAATTTTGGCATTCACAAAACAGATTTTTCAGTATTCTTACCTTCTGCATATTTATTTATTTTGATTGACTAAGCTAAATTTTTATTTTTCGTTTATTCTGCCCATCGGTTTAGCTTTAAACGTTAAATATTTTTTCGGTCTTTTCAATACTTCGGCAAAATATAATTCGTTAAAATTAACCTATCGGTAAACTTAACTATCGGTAAAAAGATATTCGTCATTTTAACCCGTCTGCAAATGTACTTTTCGGCAAAATTACCCGCACCCGCGATAGTGGTTCTGGAATGACAAATGGAAACATATGTTAACCATACGGACGTCTTTTAGGGACCTCGTATAAGTATTTTATGCCCGTCAACACCAAATTTGAGAAGACTTATTTTTGCAAAAGGCTAAGATTGATTTTTTTTCATGTTTTTTTTGTGAGGTGACGTATCACTCCGGAAAATCATAATATAATTTTGGGTGATTGGAAACCTAAAAAAGTACTTCGTTGAATTTTTTTAGATTTTTTAGTAATAAGCATTCCCGTAAAAAATTGAATCTCAAAGAAAGAAAATCGGAATTTGTCAAGATGAGGGATTTTGTACTATATAGTTAGGCCAAATTTATTGTAGAAAATGAATATAGTTTGGAGTACATGCAGGTTATTAAAAACCATTTTTTTGATACATATTATATTTAATTTTATAAGAATCACATTGGAAAAAAATTCTTCCCTCACACCCACTCGCTGATTCTCTAATATTTTCCATCTTTATACTTGCAAATGTCTGGGCCCTGTGGGCCGTACTTAAAACTCGCGGCATTGCACTCTTTTATGTTAAATCTTGTAATATTAAATTATTTAATGGAAACAAACCGATCAAATATTCTATCGCTGGTGATGCATCCCATGTAAAAGTGTATTTCGGTCTAGCTAGCCTTAATCTAAATGCTCCTTTTAAAAATCTAGTAATCATAGGGTGCTCAGCAACTTTATCATAAGAAATCAATGAAATTGCAGGCCTATGAGAATTTAACATCCCATATGATGCACCCGCATCAAAACAATCAGATAAGAATTCCACTAAATTTTCCCATGCCGGGCTTGAATAATCAATCTTTTTTGTCTCGCAAAAGAGACTCCACATTTTTAATCATATTTGATATTGTTTTACTGTAGATAGTGCCAAAGAAGCTAACATAATATCTAATGCTTTCTGCGGAACTCTTTTTAATACGAATGCCTTACTGATATTTTGGTGACCGCCAAACGTAGATTCCTTGCTCTCGAATATTGCTTTTTCCTACATGGAGACAAAAGAAAATCAGGACTAGGGATCTACAACTAAAGAGTTCAATAGAGGGGGCCATTGCTGGCTTGGTCAGTGTATCACTACAACTATTTCTTTGGTTTTTCATTCTTTATTTTAACTAGGGTTTTTAAAACTAAGGCGGGAAAGCGTAAAAATTTAAATTTGTCCATATTATAGTAAATGCATCAATTTTTCTAGCTTCGGTTTCTGGGTACCAAGAAAAGAAATTCTTACACTTCGCATTTAAACTCGATGCAAACAAATCTATATTCGGTTCAACGATATTAAGCGGATCGATGGACAACTCCAACTCTGAGTCCTCAATTTTTAATCGCGATAAAGCATTTGCATCTTTATTCTCTTTTAATGCTATATAAGAAGCAAAATGTATAGCCTATGTTTTTCCACCCATTGCTAAATTCTCCGCGTTAATCGATTAAATTTTTTGTTTCTCACTGCTCCCATCTTATTAATATAAGTGATCGCCGTTGTATTTTGACCCTGAGAAGAATTTGACAATTTCGAACTTCCTCCGCTAGCTCTTTTAATGCCAATTCAATTGCCAATAATTCTTTGTAGTTTATTTGATATTTTATCTGCTTTTTATCCCAGAATCCATACGTCTTCAATTCTTCTCTGATAGCCCCCAACCTATATCCGACGCATCCGTAAATATAGTTACTTCAAAATTGTCTCTTTTAATAGAATTGACAGCAAATTTAATCTGGACAAATGGATTTAGGGATGTATATTATTTTATTCTAATTGTAACTATTGCCAAGCGCTAGCATCTTTTCTCTTTCTAGTTTTTTCGTGTACAGCCACGAATACTCAATAATTTTACATTCTTTCTCTTTTGTAAATTTCTCTACTACTGTTTTTAAACTGACTTTTTTTTCTTTAGTTAATTCGACAGAGAATTTTTCTGAGTTTATCACAAAACCTAAAAATTTACAGCTTGTTGTAGGAATCTTACAAATTTTTTATCATTAATTAAATTTAAATTATATTTTTTAAATAAGGTAGTAGCCGCATTAAAATTATTAAAACACTTTTCATAACTTTCTTCAATGCATAAATAATCATCTAAATATATTAGTGAAGTAAAACCTCCCGATATTAAATATGGTTAACTACTGGTTTTAATAATTTCGTAAAGATAAAGGGATTCGTACATAGACCAAAGGGTAAACTGTGAAATTCGTAAAATCTGTTTACGAATGTAAATTTCAAATATTTTCTAGACTCTTTGCACACTGACACATTGTAAATAATGTGTATCATTATTGATGATTAAAAATGTTTTTGTTTCATAAAATATGTTTTATAATTTCGATATCCTATTCAATTTTTTACGGGAATACTATATTACCAAAAAATCAGAAAAGAAATCAATTTTAGCCCTTTGCAAAAATAAGTCTTCCCAAATTTGGTGTTCACGGGCATAAAATACTTATACGGGGTTCATAAAAGACATCCGTATAGTTAGCATAAGTGATACCTCAAAAAAAAAAAAAACTTTTTTCAACTTTAAGATCCGATTTTTTATAAAATTCGACATATGGGTTTGGAAATGATACTTCACTGGTAAAAGAAAACACTTTTTATTGAACGTGATTTTTCTATATATAATCTTTACTTAGGTTTATAATTGAATTCTGTACTAGGCAGAACAGTGTGTCGCGTCAAAGCCGAGTCAATGACTAAATTGTGTTAAAATTACGGTTGTTATATGGGATCGTCCACCAGAAACCAGCCACAGGGCAAGCGCGGCACATTTTTCGCATAAAAGGCGCTCTGTTCAACTCGCTCACAATCGAATGATAAGACTCTTAGAAAAAATCAAAAGACATAGATCGACAGATTTTTTCTCGCTCTTTCTGGTGGTTTAATTATTTTTTCTCTATAATGCTTCTTTAAGGTCGAAAAATTTAAATCAATTTTTATAAAAAAATGTATTTTTTTTTCAAGTATTCCTGAGCTATGATATACTAAGTGCGACGCCGCGAGACCGTATACTGCGCTCAGACGCCCGATTTTTCATTATGTAACTGACTGTTTAATTTTTATTATTTTTTTCGCCACTAGAGGGATTTAGACCTTAACAAAAATATCTGTAGCCAAATTTGATCGCCAAGGTTTTACAAGTTCCAACAATTTAGGGATAAAATATTCTCTTTATGAGAACTTATTAAAAACATCTATTATAAAGTGTTTGGTTTCAAATAGTGTTGTAATCCATTTAACGAAGAAAAACATTCACCTAGGCTGGGTTTCGTTTCAGAAGAAGTGAAACTTCGGTTTTCATTTTTAAAGGATGCAGATAAAATTTGTGACACTTGCAGGATAAAATGTCATGCACAATCCAAAGTAGAAAATGAATTATCGAAAGAAGAATATTATGAAATTGTTAGAAACTTACGGCAAAAGTTTAATGATGAGAAAGTAACAAATAAAGAAAAGTTATTACTTCTTCAATTACTTCCTAAAAATTGGAGTTCTCATAAAGTTGCTGAATTTTCGAACACATCTCGTTGGCTAGTTGAAAAATGTAAATCATCAGATAATAGAATATCCCAGTCATCAGAAAAAAGAGGAAATATACAGTTATCAAATGAAACTTTGAATGCAGCGAAACTATTTTATGAAAATGATGACAATAGTAAAATTATGCCCGGTTATAAAGACAACAAGTGCATAAAAAATGACGATGGATCAAAGAGCTATATTCAAAAAAGACTTATTTTGTACAATCTCCGAGAATTATACTTAAAATTCAAAGAATTGTATCCTTCATTAAAAATTGGGTTTAGTAAATTTGCTGAATATCGTCCTCAATATTGCGTTTTAGCAGGGGCTAGTGGTACACATTCTGTATGTGTTTGTGTTTACCATCAAAATATTAAACTTCTATTAGCAGGTTTGAAAAATTCTGGAATTTCTTTTGACAAAATGAGTACTTACAAAGACTAATAGAGTTGCTTCTATATTAATGTTCGCACGCTTCACAATTTTTCGCAAATTAATTAAACACTTAAAAAAACCTTTCCTTACACTGGGATTCGAACCGGCGATCTTTGGGATACGACGCAGAAACTTTAACCACTATGCTGCAGAACACTGGCAACCCAAAATTTTGATTTTGCTCATAAAGACCAATGTAAGTCTGGAATCACATGGACGCGGCACAAGCTTACGCGGAATCTATTCGAGTTCAGCGCGATAAAGAGATTATTTATTATTTATTATTTATTTATTATTATTCCGTGAAATATAATGAGAATTCTTTCCGAAAGCTTCTTGAAATATTTCATGAAAGTTTCGTGAAAGATTTCTGAAATATTTTAGAAATATTCCTAAAACGTATCAGTTAAACCTTATAAGGAAATATTTCAGAAATATTTTCAAAATCTTTCGTGAAATATTTTGATTAACATTTCCGAAAGCTATTTGAAATCTTTCATGGAAGATTTCGTGAAAGATTTCTGAAATATTTTAAAAATATTTCTAAAACGTGTCAGTTAAACCTTGTATCGAAATATTCCTAAAACGTGCTACTTAACTTTGTAATGAAATATTTCAGAAATATTTTTAAAATCTTATGCGAAATATTTTGATAAGCATTTCCGTAAGCTTTTTGAAATCTTTCATGAAAGATTTCGTGAAAGATTACCGTAATATTTTAGAAATATTTCTAAAACGTGTCAGTTAAACATTGTAAGCAAATATTTCAGAATTGTTTTTAATAAACATTTCCCTTTTTGAAATCTTTCATGAAAGATTTCGTGGAAGATTACCGAAATATTTTAGAAATATTTTCAAAACCTGTCAATAAAACCTTTCAAAAAAATATTTCTTTCTTTTTGAAATGATACAAATAATATTTCAAGAACATTTAATGAAATATTTTATAAAAGATTTACAAAATATTTTAAAAATCATTCATGAAATATTTCAGTATAATATTTTGAGAGGTTTCAATAATATTTAGAAAATATTTCACTGAAATATTTCTTGAAAGATTTTTTTGAAATATTTCATGCTATGTGCAGGGTTGCTAGTCTTTTCAAAAAAGATTCCGAAACTTATATTATAGGTACTGATAAGCCAACACCGCACCTAATATTATTATAAACATGAACAACGAGCAGACTAAACAACCATTAGTTGAAAAAACTCATTCAACACCAAAGAGTTATCAGAATAAATTAACAGAAAATGTACAGCAAAAAAGTGATAATTCACTAGAAATTGCAGATGATGTTATTTAAAACTGTCCTATGTAGATGTTACATGGCCATTATATAATAATATTCTGTTATCTGGTGGCTCAACGATGTTTAAAGATTTTGGAAGAAGATTGCAAAGAGATATTAAATAAAAAAAACTATTGATGAACGATTGAAGCTAAATATGGATCCGAGTGATGGACATATTACTGTAAGTTTTTTTTATTTCATTGTATTAAGCATAAAACAAATTATAAAAAGACATATATTTTTTAGCCAAAAAAAATTTTAAGCTGTTTGGTATGGAGGTGCCATATTGGCTAGCGACCCTGAATTTTATACTGTTTGTCATATTAAGGCTGATAATCAAGAACATGGTCCAGAAATCTGCGGGTACAATCCTGTGTTCTGCAGCATAAAACAAAATTATTTTTTTTAAACGCAGTTAGAAACACCTACAGATCAAAAACACGTGCACATTTACCGACTGCTCAAGACTAATACCAGTTTTCACTTTTTAGAGTATCCAAGCATTTATTAGAAATAAATTAAACATATTTTATTAACTTAAATTTTTTTTCTTTTGAGTTTATTACTCATATATTGGTTTTATTGATGCAATAAATTTATTAATTGCAACGAATATGTTTAACCTTCATAATATCTAATGGCCAATTTAAACTAAAGAAACTTGTGAAAACAATTCATAAATTATCAAGTACTCTTTTTCTTCATTGTTTACATATTCAAATAAGTTTTCCAATTTACAATGGCCAATTTAAACTAATGAAATTTGTGAGATCTATTCAGAAATTGTTAAGTACTCCTTTTCTTAATTTTGCACATTCAAATAAAGTTTCCAATTTATAATGGCCAACTTAAACCAAAGAATGTTGTGAGATCAATTTAGAAATTGTCAAGTACTCTTTTTCTTAATTTTACATAGTTATTATTAATTGTTAATAAGTACTAAAATAATAAAATGAACTTTAACTTTGCAATGGTGCCTTATTAAGAATAGAGATTCCAAATAAGCTATCAAAGATACCAAAGGTGTTAACAATTTTTTGAGCTTCTATCTCCCAATGTTGTAGCAGAGCAAACTGCCAGAGTTCTAATATTATGAGTTGCAAACAGTTGCGCTTATAATGCGCCTAGTCCAGAACGACACGTTCACAATTTTATAAAATATCTTTAATCTTAATAAATAATTATATAAACTATATGTCACTCGGATGTACATTCTCTTTACTTTGCATACCTATAGTAGAACAAAATTTTTTAATTAACTGTAATAGTTAATTTGTATATAAGGTAGTTGACCCGGTTCTCGATAGCGTAAGAAAAGTATTGACTTATTAAGCATTTTATTCAGTAATATTTTGTACATGAGTGATAAGAAAAAATTCATTAATTAAAAAAGAGTCTTCTTTAATTAAATTAAAAAAAAAGAATGAAAATGACCGCATATTGAAAATTATGGTTGTAGGTTAAGGGTTGTGTTAGATTTTATTTTTTTGACAAGTCATTTATAGTATTTTTTGACAGAAATTATACTTTTATTAAAATTATATAATTTTATTAATATAAAACAGAAATAAATATAATAATAAACGTAATTAAATTACAATTAAGATAACAATAATTTTTTCAATCTCTCTTAGACACAGAAATTACCGGAACATCAATTGAGATCAACAAGTATTAATGGTAAATAAAAATTTAAGAATAAAACAAAGTTTATTTTGTAACAATGTTACTCAATGGTTTTCTACTTAAAAATAAAGCTTTAATTCTTTTTTTCTTCTGCAAGAAAATTTTTTTTTTGACATCACCAAATGTTTTTTTCTTCTTTGAGTCCTCGTCAATCTGAATTCTTAAGTGTTCAATTTTTTCTTTTAAAGATATTTGCTCTTTATCTATTGTTTCTGTTTTTAATTCGAGCTCTAATAATTTTTTCTCTGCTTTGTGCTTTTCAATTAATAACTGTAATTCCTTTATCTGATTCTGTAAATCAACTTTTTTAGGTTTAATCTAGATTTTCATAAACCTCTTGCTTAATTTTACTTCTCTCTTCTCTTTGAACTGGTCTCAAATATTTTTGCCAATCTGCCTCTTCTTTTTCTTTTTGTTTAGCTTCCTTATAAGCTCTCCATTCTGGAGTAGTAGCGGCAAATGGTAATTTTGGTTTGAATTTCCTCTTTTTTCCTTTTTCATTTTCTTTTTTTTTTGGAGATAAAAAAGATAATTTGTAATTGCTGTCCTCCTAAACACCGATTCTGCTTTTGAAGTCAAATCTAAAAGTTGGAAAATGTTAGTACTTATATTGTTATCCTTACTGATATGTTTATCCTTGTTGTATAGTAATTAATTATACGTACTTGAAATATGAGTGGTCGTAGAAGATGTAGAGCTTGGAATGACTGCTTTAATTGTATCAGATTCACATTCAGAATATAATGTTGTTGAAGAAGTTTTGGATTGATTTATTTTTACGGTACTTATTTTATCAAAACTTATATCTATACTTTCACTAGTTTGAAAATATTGAGTCTGCTTTCTACATAAATCTAAAGCTCTTTCACTCGTAGAAATATAAATAATCTATTTGGATAGAATAATTATAATAACATAAATATATACATAATATAATAAATTTACATTGAAACAAATCTGTCCTAACAAAAAATATATCTTATTTGACTATAATATTGATAATTTTATTTTGTTTTTATACTACAAATTACGTTATTAGAATCTGGTTCTCCAATTATCTGAGCCACATTAGTATTTTCTGTAGTATTTAAATCCTTGAGACCAGTTCTGGAGAGAAATTTAATATTAGGTAGTAAATTCTCATTGTCGACTGCATCTCTATTTTGATTTACTGGATTGGCATCAATTACTATAACATTAGAATCTTCTAAAGGATTACAACTAGTATTGTCTACAGAGAGTTCTTGAATAATCACACTACTGTTACCGGGTTGAGAAACTTCTTCCCTAAAACTTGAATCATTTTCATCTAACACGTCAACTATACCCTATTGAAAATAATGACGTTAAAAAATAACGTTAGTAAATGACGTTATCAAATGACGTAATTTAATAACGTTATTATTCTGTGTCACGTTTTGGAACGTTTTATATCGTCATTTTCCAAATTTTCTAAATCCCTGACATCGAAAATGACGTTATTTATGAGCAAAATAACGTTATATTCGTTTTCAGGCTAAAAAGAAATTCGTCAAATGATCCCATTTATTCATGGAAAAGAAACATAATTTGACAAATAACGTTATTTCAGAAGGTAATGTGACGTTATTTGCGACATTCTAGTACAGATTTAAAATTATGCTTGTTTTAATTCGCTATCGAATGTAAGAGGAATTTTTTACATATTATGTATTTATTGGTTAGAACTAGATTTAATTTAATAAAGCCTCCTACATATTAATTTTACATATATCGCAAGCTATTTTACATATATATCGCAATCCTATAACGTATTATAGCAATCGTACATCTCACGTATGTAAAATCTAAAACTCTCTTATATAGTAATCGTCAATAGTTCCAACCACACTCGTGTTGTCTTTACGAGACGCCTCCTAGCGGGTAAATACGAAGTTTACCAAACTTAGAGGATAGAATTGTATATGCTGTATAGCAGAGCGAACTCAGCGAACACGTCTTTTCGCGAATGGAAGAAATTTCTTTCGCGCCGACAGTTAATCAATTTGAGGGTTCGATGTACCACAATTCATACACCTATGTACTTAGGTGTGCTCGAATGAGACTTTTTTTTATTAATTTTTGTGCCCAGTGTAATTTTTTGTTTGATGTGCAATCATGGATTTATACTTTTCCCGTCACTAAAAAAAGCGAAGAAAATTTACGGATGATGGTCGGATTCGAACCCACTAGAAAAAAGTTCAGGGAGCCTGAATATAATATGAGGCCCTGAGCATCTACTAAATATTGAATAATTTTTATGCAGAAATTAATTTAAAATTAAATTGAAAATTTAGATACTAACTTTAAACAATTAACACATAAACGATATAATTGTTTTTAATAAATATATTTTTGTGAGTATCATACATTATTTTTAACTTTGCATAGTGGATTATATATTATTTGTAGTAGAGGTTAAATTTTAAAAGTATCAATTTTGAAATGAATTGCAAGTTACGATATAGTTTTAGATATCTACTACTAGAAATGGATAAAAAAAATAGTCTACCAAATGTACTTAATAAAATAAGGGTTAGAAATTATCGTACTAAAATGAGAAAAGAAAACTTGACGAGGAAGTAGTTTCCGATACTAAGTTAATTGTAATGATCCATCAATTAGTAAAAAGTCTGCAGATGAATTAGAATTTATGGAAACATTGGAAATGCATGAAAATATTGCTTATGTTGTATTTAAAAAAAAATCATGAAATCTTATGGAAAATTTAGGATTATTTTTTTTCTTTCATATCCTTAAAATATTTACTGTTAGAACAAATTATTCATTGATAGATACCCTAACGGAAGTAAACTACTGCCATAACTACTGCCAGAACAACTGCCAGAACTACAGCCGGAACAACTGCCGCGGCAACAGTTTTTTTGCAACTACTGCCAAACTACTGAAAATTATCAGAAATCATTCGTAAACACTACACATTCACAATATTTATTAAAAGACCCCCGCGTAGAAATCGATCTTCTTGCCCATATATTGCAATTATATCGGAAAGCATTGATGCTGCTATATTAGCAACATAGCGCTGGCCTTGGGTTCTATATGTTCGATATATCGCCAATAGTGTCAAAAATAATTTTTCAAACTATATTAGTGCGATAGCGGTAATACATCGCCAATAGGGTCGAAAATACTTTTTCATTTAACATATTTTTTTAAAAAAGTTTTTTGGAATTAATTTAATTATAAAATTATTCAAAATAGATGTAACGTAAAGCAATCGCTTTCGTTTACAGTCGTTGACAAAATTTTCTCGCTCCAATCGCTTCGACGAAGGGTTTCTTATACCCTCGGCATGCTGAAATGTCCGTGTGAACGCGGAACTCAAAGGTTCGCCATCTATCGGCAATTTACAAACTGAGCTTCTCCTTCTGAAAAGGAAACTGCGAAAAAAAGGCGCATCAAAAAAAAAGAAAGGCGTAAAAAAAAGATGGATTTTTTTTTTAAACGGGAGAAACTCAGTTTGCACATTGCCGATAGGTGGCGAACCTTTGAGTTCCGCGTTCACACGGCCATGTCAGCATGACGAGGGTATAAGAGACCCTTCGTCGAAGCAATTGGCGCGAGAAAACTTTCTCAACGATTACCGCTATCGAATGATTTCCGATAATTTTCAGTAGTTTGGCAGTAGTTTTTCAGTAGTTGCAAAAAAACTGTTGCCGTGGCAGTTGTTCCGGCTGTAGTTCTGGCAGTTGTTCTGACAGTAGTTATGGCAGTTGTTCTGGCAGTAGTTATGGCAGTAGTATACTTCTGTAAGAGTAGCTTTTTGTAAAAACTTGTATTGTACAATGATATTTAATAATAACTCTCAACGGAGGATAGTATGTAGTAAAACTATTCATCGGAGGATTATTTTTAGTAAAAACATCTGTTAAAATATAGTTTTTAATAAAAACATCTGTCGATGGATGATATTTAGTAGTATCACTCAGCAAAGAATGATTTTTATTAAAACTGTCATTAAAGGATAATTTTTAGTAAAAACATCTGTCAAAGGATAGTATTTAATAAAAACATCTGTCGAAGGATAATTTTTAATAAAAACATCTGACGAAGAATGATATTCAGTAACATCATTCACAAGGAAACCTCTCGAACCCGACCCTCGAAAGGTACCCTGATTTTTTAATATGTTAAAGCACATCAAAAATCATTAGACACGTGTTTTTTTTTATTTGCTAATTCGTCGATTTAGGGGGTGAAATTCGCCCTTAAAGTTTACCCTCCAGAACAGTTTTTTTTTAAATATCTCAAGAACTATTTGGACCTTTTTAATAAAATAAACGCCATTTTATTTCTTATAAAAAGGCGCTTGCACTAGCACGGTTTTACGGCAAGGAGTTGCATCCCCTATTTTCTGTAAGGGTAACGTGATTTTTTTTACGTTTTATTGGTACTAAAATTTTTCAATAAGATCTGTGGGATTAAAAATCATTCTATTATGAAGAAAATTAAATATGAAAGTTGACGTGTCTCACAGGGTCTTTTCAAAAAAATCATTTGAAGGGTTGAGTTTAACATAAATTAGAAATATCGATTTTTAGCACTATAAAAATTAATTTCAACATATTTTTGCACTTGAAATATTGGAATGCTTATTTTAAGTATTATTATACATCAAATAATTAATTAGCATTATGTTTCCGGGGGTTGAATTCACCCCGTCTACTATATCGTTATAGGATTATGAGTGTAAGCATTTCATTTCCGTTTTATTATATTATAATACTGATACTTCATACATTTAAAATTAAATCTTTTCTTTTGCACCATAATCAAAATTTCTATCTCAGCTATCGGAATCACCCCCTGTTTCAAAGTTGTTTGTCTATAAAAACTCTGTTGTTTAGTTATATAGCCATAATTTATTGGTTGAAGTTTCAGAAGTTTATAAATTATTGGATAACAATTTGCAACATGCTTAATTTTCACGCTTAAAGCAGGTTATTAGCAAAAATCTCAAAAAAAAAATAAAAATTGTTAATGGAACTAATGCCTACTATATGATAAGTTATAAGATGATAATCTGTAAGTTATTTTCATTAAGAGAAGTTAGATCCTCATATAAGGACAATAGTAATATTTTATGCTTTTTTGATATATAACTTTATTTATAATTGCTCAATTTACATTACTAAACAAATTTTGTATCAACATAATTTTTTATATAAATTCACATAACAAATAAGTTGTGACGTGAGATTTACACGTCACAAGGACCCAGATAAAGGTAAGAGGGCATCAGGGGACGTCAAGTACGAGATGTTCCAAGAAGACAACGTCAAACGCACCTTAAAACGCACGGCACTACGAAAGGCTAAAGAAGAACTGCAACAGATAGCGGCTAAAAAGAAAGAGCAAGAAGATAGCATAAACACAGATGACAAAGCCGTGCCTACGAAGGCCAAAAACCAGTAGCGTGACGCGACGCAAGGCGAGGTCGCGGGAAAGCCGACCGAACAAAGAGCAACAACAAAGCGGACACAACAATACTGGCAAGCACGCCCGGCATACCAGCCACCGAGAGCCGGCTCCGCACCACCACCACAGCAAAAAAAGCCGAATACGTTCGATCAAGATTTCCAAGATAAAAAGAATTCATGGCAAGAAAGGAGCCGCCGATACAACCGTGTGGACATGGACAAGCTTCGACGCGAGCACCTTCGGAATAGAGAAGCCGACATCGATTAAGAAGCTTCAGTTTAATGTAATTTTAATAATAAATATCGACATATACAATGAACACGACATGGCAAAGGAGCTGCAGTGAAACAAAAAGCAAAAAAGACAATAATAACACGAGTAATGAATAATATTTAGTTTTTTCTTTTTTTTTTCGTTTTTCTCTGTTATTTTCATTTAAGATCTTCTACGTTAAAGTATGTTTACTTTACATTAATCACGAGTAATTATTTTCATTTAATAAGTCGCCTAGCACAAAAACATGTATATAATTTAAGGTACATTTACAAATAACTACGCGAGCGTAACGCGGCAAATGAGCCGCAATGATATTAATTATAATAATAAATAATAAATATGTTAAAAAACCACAAAAATATAGCGAATAAATAATGATGTTCCTATATGCAAAGCGTTATAGTATTATTTAGCGACCCAGAACACAGGCAACAAAGAATATACCAAATATATTATTAAATTACGTCATACAGAGACAGAGAGAGAGAGAGCATATTATAATCAGCGCGGACATAATCTTTGTGTTAATTATAAGTTACCGCAAACGTAATTTAAGTATTTTTTTTCTCCCAATTATCACAGGCAAATCCAAGTCCTGGTCATCATTCATAATAACACGCAGATAACAGATAAATATATTACATAAAATTGTTTAGCTACAGCGGAATTACAGGTCAAATGCTAGCTCATTACAACAGGGTTGTCGCTAGCGTCAGGACGCACACGAAACTTCGAGCGGGGGGTGTTGTGACGTGAGATTTACAGGTCATAAGGCCCCAGATCAAGGTAAGAGGGCGTCAGGGGACGCGCGTACGACGGTGATTAACATACGCGTAAACAGACGATTAAGTGTCATTAGAGAGACAGGGAGAGAAACAACGTGAAGAGGGGGAAAGGCGCAAGGAAGAAAGCGTTCGAAAAGGGGAGCGAGAGAACACGCTTTCCCGAACCACCGGCGAAATTAGCTGCTCGGACGGAGCAGTAAGACGGAACGCGATCACGCCGCGACACGAGGCTTGCAGGTCCGCGAGCCGGCCATGTCCGACACGACGAAAGGGGCCGAACTGCCAGCGGAAGGAGTCGTGCACCACCTGCCTGGTTAAAGGGAGCACCTTCCGATGGAGTGGTTGAAGACCACCACGAGTCCAAGGCGATTCAGGGAGCCGTGACGGCGAAGTGACTACCAGGGGCCGACACGACCACGAGGTCCTAGGGCGACACCGCGTGCCGTGAGAGGGGCCGAGCCGACGACGCACCGGGCCATCCAACTCCCGGACTGCGTATAGCGTACCGGTAACTCTCTGTCTCTCTCTCTCTCTCTCCGTCTCCCTCTACCTCTCCCTCTCCCTCTCTCTCTCT
>UELU01137103.1:0-23900 GCA_900490025.1 Megastigmus dorsalis
CTCTATGCCTTGGAGTCCTGCTAGAACTAGATCCATCATGCGCTGGAAGGATGCTGGACCGTTTTTAAGTCCCATTGCCATACGTGAATACTGATAATGGCCGTATGGTGTCGAAAACGCTGTTTTATGTGCGTCTTCCGGATCCATGGGTATTTGGTGAAATCCGGATTTAAGGTCAAACGTAGATATATACGGCGCTTGGCCTAACTGATCTAAAATATCAGTAATGATAGGCAGTGGATATGCGTCGCCTATTGTTTTATCATTGAGAGATCTAAAATCAATGACTAGACGCCACTTTTGCTTTCCACTATCATCCGTGCCCTTTTTCTTGACGGCGAACAGTGGCGAGCAATAGGGAGATGTAAATGGTATTATAATCCCTGCGTCTACTTGTTCTTGCACATGTTTTTGAATCACTTCCTTAACAGCTAGCGGAAGTCGGAACTGCTTAGTGCGTATGGGTAAGTCATCATTGGTCGGAATCTTATGACTAACTACTGTAGTGGCTCTTAGGCGCTCTCCAGGTAAATGGAATAAATTCGCCCATTTTTCCACAAGATTCTTGACGTGATCTTTTTCCTCGCAACGTGAGCAATCGGTTTCCATAAGTTTGAAAACTTCTTCTGCTCTATTAACTGCAACTGTGGCAGATCCCTTGAATATGCTTGCGAAATCGATGTTCTCGTTGTGTAAAGGTCGTTCATCCTCGTATTGAGAGTCTGTTTTTTCTTTTGCAATTTCGCAAGTTTCCAATTCCACTAAAGGTACCTCTATAGTGATTGGTTTGCTGCTTATATTTATACACATTATAGCAGCTTTTCCGTCGATGTTCTTGACTACAGCATTTCCTATTAAAATATCTGGATTGATGTCAAGTAAAGGTATAAATCCTTCACTTGTATTGCGATTTTTCACGTGAGCGTAAATCACTCGGCGACATCGAGGCGGAATTACAAAAGATTCCGTTGTTTTAAATGGGATTTTTATTCCATTGCTAAAATTCAGACATTGATTTGTAAGGCTTATATCTCCCCCATTTTCCAAAAGAGTTTGCTATCCTAAGAGGCTATTGGTATCGATCGGAAAATCGTCGGGAACGAGATGAAGATCGCATTTCATCCCTTCCATAAACGTTGAAATCTGGCCTATGGTGTATGCTGTCCCTGACGTCACTCCATTTATTTTATAAATCACTTTGTTATCTATTTTAACATTATTTTTAACGTTTGCTCTTTTTATGAGGCTTATATCTGCCCCTGAATCAGCGTAAAAGGTCGCGCTTTGATTTGAAAAGTCTGTACCTTTGATAGACACTGTGGGTGGCAATTTCCCGTATATAGCTATCCTTATCGTGACATCTTTCACGACTGATTCATTTGCTTTAGACTCTTTGTTATCTATTCGTTCTTTCTCCTTGTTCGCGGTGTTGAGTTACACTTGTATACTCATGCTCTTTTGACAACGAGCGTTTAGACGTGTAGCCTCGGCCTTGCTGATGCCGATTATTCCAGCGTTGATGTGGGCCGTCTCGCGATGTAAATTGACACTCCCCGGTCATCACCTGGCTGCCCGCGCTGTCTGTGCACGTGACCTACATTCGTTTCTGTTGCGTTAGCGTTATTATCCCGGGCTAGCGGTGGCACCATTTGTATGCGCTTATTTTTGAGTGCATTTATTAAAAAGTAACACTTGCTAAATTCATGGCCTGGTTTGCTACAGAATTCGCAGTTTCCTTCGTATTTTTTCTTTCTGCAGTCCTTTTCTAGGTGACCTTTCCCATGACAATAATTGCAAGTTTCGACAGCTGGAGCTATTCTTATTGCAGCATTTTGAGTGTATGGAATATCGTTATGCTCCTGCATTTCATCTACATATCGATCTTCCTCATATTCTGTATAATAATTGTCTTCCTCTATTGCACTTGGGTCATAGTATGCCTGCTGTTCTTGTATTTGATTTGATGCTGCCCTAAAACAATTTATAGATCTTGGCTGTTGAAACTGTCGTTGAGGAAGCGCAGGTCTTGCGTATCCAGTAAATTTTGGTTTTAGCGTTTTTGATAGCGCGGTTGCTTTTGCTATCGCATCAGCTAGATTTTTTGGTTTTTCATTTTGTACGCGATATTCCGGGGGATCGTTGAGCCCTGCTAGGAAGAATTGTAGTGCTTCCCGTTTAGCTGTTGCTGTATGGTATTCGAACTCGATTCAGTCCGAATCGGTCGTACTTTCGATAGCTAATAAACGTCTATGCAGAAGTTTCTGTGTTCGCAAGCCATAATCTGAAATCCAAATTTACGGGTGAGATCCTGTAGGAGATTTTCAATTGAGCTATTATCTATAGCCCTAACCTCATATGATTCTTGTGCCTTGCCTTTTAACTTTCGGGCAATGCAATGTACAATCCAATTTTCTTCGATATTTCTATACCTATTTGAGAAATCTCTACAGATAGATACGAATTGAGCTAATCCGTCTGGGCCTCCGCTGTATTCCGGAATGAAATTTGCCGCCTGATGAAATGTTAACGTGTTATTCGCGGGGGCCGAACTATATCCTACGGGCATCCGAGTGGGTCTCCGATCTAAACTAGGCGTGTTAGAGAATACTGCAACTGAGAGCTCTTGGTGAAAGACCTCAGCATGTGTTGGTCGAGCGATACCTAAGTTTTGTGCCAAAAAATCTGCGTTTCGAAATAATTTTGAAAGCAGTGGTTATCGCACGTTAATGCGATAATACAATAAAGTATTTTGCTGATTTCAACACCTTCTTAACATCAAATATCGACTCAAGCATTTTGAGTTACGCGAGTATTTATTGATGTCAATAAGTATTGAATAATCCCAAAATATCTAGCAATTTCTCGGTATAGATTTAAATCTATAGTTTCTGCGCGAGTTTGAAATTGCTTAATAAATCTTTTAATTAAAAATTTGATAAATAAATTAATTTCATAATAAATATAAATAAGGGAGACAAAATCCTTATTTATTCTTTATAGATTTAAATCTATAATTATTTTTAACGTCAATATTTATGATGGAGTCGCGAGTTCAATTGAGTTACCTTTCCGT
Organism: Megastigmus dorsalis; assembly: GCA_900490025.1. Lineage (NCBI taxonomy): Eukaryota > Metazoa > Arthropoda > Insecta > Hymenoptera > Megastigmidae > Megastigmus > Megastigmus dorsalis. Next base: position 3,074 of record UELU01137103.1, read on the forward strand.
TCGCGAAAATGTACCCACGGTAAAAGGGACTAAATAATATTATATAGTGATAATATATAGTTCACTTACCTTAATAGGACCAAGACGATCAGCAACCAGAATTCGGCGATCCTTGACATCCTCTCAGATAATTGGCCCTTGGACTGAATGGTCTTCCTTCAGTGAATAATTACAGCCATACTCGAACGCGAATTCTAACCTTGGCAATCACTGGCGATAACCCAACACTTAGAACCAAATTTCTTATGTTACGTCCGGAAGGGACGTAAAATAATCAAATAATAATATATATATAGTGGTATGGTTATCGTCTCAATCAGATAACTTTAGTATCCAATTGTTTAGCGTGAGGTTGGGTTAGAATTTATGTTTTAGAGACTCTTATATAGTTTAAACGTTGATCGTTTATTAAAGATTATACCCGAGAGAGATCGCGTTTACTTGAGGTGTCTGTCTACTCGAGGAACTCTGACTGTGACCGGCTCAATCGGCTCAATTGACTTGATCTATCTCTAATTGAAACTCAAAAATGGACTGACTAATGTGTCTCTCTAGATCAGGCAGGGTACCTCGGTTCCTGCCGAAAACCCAGAGAGGTGGTAAAGATAAGTGTGTCAGGAATCCGTCGAGTAATAGCAGATCAGCGCGTGAAGCAATCAGCTGCGCTTAGTAGCTGAGCTGAACGCCTGAAGCGCGAAAAATATGGTATTTAGGTGTGTGTGGGCGACCTTTGACGAATGCGATCTCTGTGCTTTTGCGTATAGCCAAAGTTAAAGAGATGTTTCGACAGAGGTCGGTATGTGAGAATGAAATGTAGAAATGAATATACGTTTCGGGACGTAACCCATAGAAATCTATTCATATGTGTTCTCTATTGAAGTTAATTAAAATCGATTAACGCTCTGAAGGAATTAGATTATTGAGATTCATTCAATTAGAAATTTATTAAAACTTATTCAAATCAATTAACTGCATGAGTTTTTTATTCTCATAGAAATCAATTCATTTGTCTTGTTAATTAATGTTTATTAAAATTCATTAATCCATTTCAGAAAATCGGTTATTGAAGTTGATTAATTTGTAGATTAATTGAAGTTAATTAATATCAATTATAAACCAATATTAATTTAATACATTAAAATGAATAAGTATTCGAGTAGTTGAAATCGATTGAAGTTGATTAAATTTTACTGTCAAAAAGCATTTAAAATTAATATTACATAATTTTGTTATTGGATTTAATTCATATTAATTAAAATTAATGCAAATTTTTATCATTGATCTCAAAAGCAATTCAAGTTAATTAAATGCCATTCATTTCTATTAAGACTTCAGCATAGGGTGAATTATATTTATTGAAATCTATTAAATGCAATAGACTTTTCATTGACTTCAATGAATTCCTATCAGCATTTTCAGCAGAAGTGGTCAGAATGCTGTTAAAATTATAGAGTTTACTTATTATTATTAGAACCTCATAAATAAATTATATAAGTTTAGTGAAATAAACATGATGGATGATATGATACAACGTAAGATTTATTATAATATGCTTTCTAAAATTCTGTGATAAGTGTCAATAAGTGTTAAATGTATCATTTATCGGTGAGCATAATAAAAATTATGTGGTAAATATAAATATCTTAAGTAGTAATCTAAATTTCTTACTTCTTTAACCATACTTTTAATTAATTTATTTGCAGCAAGCAGATCATCAGGATTTTTACTTTGTAATAACTTTTGCAAAATTCTTGACTTCTCTACATCGTCAAATACAGGATTTTTGACTCTAAGCGGTTGACTTATCTTTTCTGCAGAAGACGTGATGGAACTGCAGGCATTCTATGTAAATAATAATTAATTCTTATGTACTTATTTACAAGTATGAATTGCTAAATAGAAGATTTGTAAAAAAATCAATATACCTTAACAAGACCCTGTTTTTTGAGCATTTCATAAGCTTCTCTAATTTTTGGTTCATGAGGGTAATACGTAGTCCATTCCTGAAGTATATTTAATACTTTTTCTCGTATTGATATTGATGTGTTATTACCAAGATACTTTGGTGAAACAAGCTTAATCATTTCATTTAAAAACCGAAATTTTCCAACTTCTGACATAAATAATGGTCCACATCTTCTCATGCAAGTATCCAGAATCTAAATTAAAAATATACATAAATTCAAGTAAATTATGCAATATAGATAAAAATTATAATTCACTTATCTTTACCAAAAGTAATAGAATTTACACAAATATTATTTTCAATTATTTAAAGATCTAGAAACGTATTTATGTAAATAAGTCTAAAAATAAAATAATTTTTTAACTCACTGGGCGTCAAATTTGAATTTTTATGCCTATTTTCCGGATGCAGAAAATATTTTTTTCATCATGAAAACAGACGCTTAAAGCTGAATAACGCTCCCGGTGAATTAGAAAATAGCATACTCTATTAAAGCACAAAAACGGTGCAATAATAAATTGTAATCGCTACTAATCGTGCTCGGTTTGCACAGACGAAAAATATGACCAGGGCGAATCTCACCTGATTTGAGCCCTAGTAGTGTAATTTACTTATTTGATACTTAATAATGTCACCTTGTAATTATCAACCAAATGTTATAATATATGGACGTTGTAATAGTAAATTTGCCTTAATATAATACTAGCTATATATTCCTCACTCTTAACGTCGCTCGTTACAGCAAATAATTGTGCTTTTTTGTTGCTATTTCTGTTATTTGAAAACAGTGTTAATGACGTTATTAATAATAATTAATGAAGCTAACCTACGTATTTTATAATAATTTTTTAATACACAGATAAAATAATACTATATTAACTATGACGTACGGACGAAGCTTTATAGATGCAATAAAATATGTTAAGATTAATTAAACTATAACGAATTCGCGATTGAATCGATGATTCAATCGTTAATTCGATTGTACGCTCGATCCGACGGCGCACAAGCACCGAGGTTGATGAGCGGGACAGCGAGCGTGGCGCGTGTCGCGAGAGAGAGTGAGATAGGCGCTCTCGCGAATGAGAGAGAGACGGCGCGATAGGAAAAGTCGATCGCGTCGTCAGATCGATTTCCGCCGCGAATCACGACGGACGTGAAAAGTATTGGATACGTACGGGACTGCGCGACGCGACACGGTTGTGTGTGTGTGAGAGTGTGTGTTACGGCCACCCACAAACCCGTCTTAAGCTGGACTGCAGGCCAGTGCAACTTCCCGAAGGACGCTTGGTAGCGAATTAGAGCGAGAACAGCGCAGCATCGAGTAAGTACTCAAGGTACTAGTGCGGCGGATCGCAAACGGCGATCCGTGTATGCAGGTGTGTGTGTGTGTGGGTGTGTTCCCGCGTTTTAGCCTTTTCGGTTCGCGAATAATTATTGTAGTGTCTGATAAACATAGAATATATTTTATTGGTTTGAATTCGAATAGCTTGTCCCTATTATTCCCGCGTATACCGCCGCCTCCGCGGGCACAGTGGAAAAGCATTTCCACTGTGCATAAACTGAGTAGCTGGTATCGTGAGCATAGCACGGTGCTCCCGAGAGTATAAGTCCTAGCAACGGAAAGCGAGACTCGTCAAGAGAGTCTCGCATTTGTACGAGAGCTGTTTTTATAGATCAGCGGGGAAAATCACGTGTAGATTTTCCCGCTGCAACGTGCAAGAAAGGTAGGAGTGTGCAGTACACCGGTACTGCACACAGTAAAAACAGCCCCGTTACAAAACATATCTAGAAAATATATTGATAATTGCCTCAATTGTAAATGGTAAATGTAATTGTAATTTTGAAAATGCAATTTGAAAACGTTGATTTTTATTCAATTTTTTTTTAAAGTTTTTGTTTTATTTAAAAATATTTAAAAATGTTTGTTTTTGTTTAAGGAGGTTCAGGGGTGAATAAAAACGTAGAGAACTCCGTAAAATTGAAGTATATTATATTATAGAGCATTAGTAGTAGTCTTCCTGAATTTTTCCAATATTTACTGCCGGGAATTTTCTCGATAAAATAAAGTTAGAAATGTGAACTTTTAACAACGGCTCTTATGGGGACGCTTGGTCTTATAGCAAATTTTAGTTATAATTTGTTAAGAATAGTATATAAAAATTGCAGAGACTAAAAAAATTTACGGTTTAATAGAGAAATAAATAATGAATACTTTTTGTCCTTGGTCAAAATTTGTTACCGACCATTTCAGAGAGAAACAGTTGAAAACGTAAACAAAACACCGAGTTCGGTGGCCGCAAGAGACCTTGCGCACGGTGCGGGAGACGCCGCTCTCTTCCCCTCCCGCATAACATCCCTCAACCTCCTTAAAATGTTTATCATTCGTTTAATAATATTTAACTTCATTTAAAAATATTTATTTCTGTTTAAAAATATTTCCAATTCTAGTAGAAATCGTCCACTTTGAACATTTTTAAACAAAATTGTGTTCAACCAAAGAGAATCACATAAGCATCGTGTGAATTTCACGTGGGAATCATGTGAGAACATACGAGAATCATGTAAAAACATGTGACAATCGTGTGATAATCACGTGAAATTTTCCTTCGAGATTGCATTGCGAATGACATGAGTTGCATGTGAGAATCAGGTGAGAATCATGTGAGAAACACATTATTCTCCCATAGGTTTAGCAAAAAAAAGTTGTTAATATTACTATTAAACTAATATTACGGAAATTAAGGTTTACGTAGATTCGGTACTCATTTTTGGCGTTACCTTTGCGGATGATAACACCCAAATCGGGTAATTAAGCTTTAATATTCGATTTTTTTGTATTTTCAAACATGGGGTGGTAAATCAATCCAGAATTTGGCGGACGTATTCTTTCCTAACTATATTAATTTAGTGCGAAATTTCATACAATTTTTAAGCCTTTTCATTTAGGTAAAAACTACCTTAAAAGGAGAAAGTAATTGTTCAAATAACTCAGTAAAAAAAGGAAAACCAAATTTAAAATAAAATCGAAAAACGAGATTATCAATTTTAAATCCACTTCGCAAAAGTCTAATTAAAATTTTTAATAATATTGAAAGTCTTTTTGTACATATATTTAAGGAAGGAATGTATCTTCCACTCTTGTCACCTTTAGAGGGCGGGAAAATATGGTTCAACTCGAGTTTTCATTTGACCCAAAATTTTGTAAATAATTTCAACGGATTACTCATTTTAAATTCCCAATCTGACAGGTGGTCGATATATCGACCAATATAAATTTTTTTTTGCTATTTTAGCGTTATAGTTGGTATACCGTTGTTTTTTGATTCGCTGAGTAAGAAAAGATAGTGAAAAAAATCCTGGAGGCACCCTTGACCTTAAACATCGCCATTTCGAAAAAAAAAGTAAAAGAAATCTTGAAGGCATCCTTAACTTCAAAATAACGATATAATATCTAAAAAAAGTGCAGTGAATTCCAGCTTCATCTATGAACATGCCCAATGGCTTCTTCAATTCCTCTTATATGAAATAGAAGTTGACGATGACTTCCTAAAATAGAATTTTTCAAAAAACAAGTGGCTCTATTGAATTTTATAGAAGAAATACTGCGACTTCCGCTCTAAACGTGACCTAGGACCATCGACGTGGACGTGGCTAAGAAACAATCTTTCGGGGTGATTGAAAAAAATTGACCTCGAAATTCGAAATTTGAAATTTGAAAAAGCTTTTCAAAGTCAATTAAATTCCAGGATTTTTCACTATTTTTCCCTTATTCACCACACCAAATTTTGCCTGAAAACATCAAATAGCTTCTATGCGTTGCGTGGCCGATATTTTCACCACCCTCGCCCTCTAAAGGTTAAGGGTATTATTATGAAAAAAAATGTTTGATAGAATTAGGTAGAGAATAAAAGATGTTTAGGCATTGGATCACGAAAATGCCTAAATGTCGCCAATGCTAGCTTCTGTTAGAGCTTCCGTTCTCTCAAGAGCGAGCCTTAGAGACATTCAATATTTCTTAGTCTATTTTACATTTCTCACGCTAGATGGAAGTCTATTTTTGGTTTGCACATGCTGTTTCTGATATTTCGTTTATATATAGAGGCATTTTCAGCATAAGTTTCTGCGTCTAATATAGGGTTACCTATCATCTCACTGATGAACCCAGCAGGTAACCCGGGGCGAAACGCAATATACTAAATCTTTCCTGTTTTCAATATTTTTTCAACATCATAAAACTTTTTCCACATTTTCCTTGTTCTCGATTTAATTAAATTTAATCTTTTTATATTCATTGTGTGGTGGTCATAAAATGACTGATAATTAAACCACCACCGCATAAAATAATGAGAAAAGTCCTAAGGCTCGAGGTGATCAATCAATTCGGTTTTTATTTAAAAATGTTTGATATTTCAGAAACTCTCTTTAAAACATTCAATTCTCCTTATAGGCAATACTCATGTTATTAACCTTTAGGGGACGGGAAAATCCGTAGACGGGGGCGACGCATGATCGACACTTTACTTATGATAGTTTTAACTTATTAGATACCTTCTTTATGCATTTTCTGAAGGAGACCAAGAATCCCAAATCCCCGTCCTCTAAAGGTTAAAGTCAATCTCATGTCCAGTTACTACGATATGCAGGGCTATCGCTGATCCTCGGAGGTGTTAATGGAATTTTAATGCCCGTCTCTATGCTTGCATTAATTTCTTTTACTGGTGCCTATACGCAAGGACTCACAGTCCGTGGTGGAAATTTATCCTGTTGACTGTACAGATCTATCTAGCATAAAGTCGCGTTCTGTAGATCTGCAGAAAGGAAGTAGACAGATTTGTAGAGGCATGTTATGGTATTCGCTTCTAGCTACAGATATTATTTTCCATTATAGAACTACACAGATATTTGAAGACGGCATCCAAGCTATATCGAGACGAAGTAAAGTTTGATTTGGATGCGCTATTTCTCCCGTAAATTACTCGTGGAAAAAGTGTAATTCTACGAATGGATTTGACGGTTCCATTATGAAAATTATTATGTGCTTTGAGATTATGCGTTAAAATTATCTAGTTCTGAACAGAGAAAATAGTATCTTTTTACAATAATTATAAATATAAGTGCAATAAATGGGTTTATTCAATCAATAAACCTTCAGAATTAATAATAAGGTTATTTTGTGACACACTTTCACCATAATTCAGTGAATTTTTAATTAAATTTTTTTCCTCGCTTTCTTTGTTATCAGCACAATAAACTTGATCTTCAGAACATTTTTCTTATCTACAGTTTAATAAAGCTTTGAATTTCTTTTAATCGACGATATTTTCTAGTACGATCTTTTGCTCCACTCATCCCTCTTGAAAAAATCTAGATGGATATCACATTGATCCCTGGTTAAAATATCCACCTAGATTTTTAGGTAGAATTCCAAATAGATTCCAGGTGGATTTGACTGCTATTCTTGTAAAATCCAGGTGGATATCACAAGTCCTAGATTTTTGCAACTAATTACTAAAAATTGAAGTTCACGTAGATTTGATACTCATATTTGGTGTTACCATGTGGATGATAATACTCCAACTGGGAGATTAAGCTTTCATTCTATAATTACTAAAAATTGAAGTTCACGTAGATTTGATACTCATATTTGGTGTTACCATGTGGATGATAATACTCCAACTGGGAGATTAAGCTTTCATTCTATAATTTTTTAACGTTTTATAAATTCAGTTAAAATGCAAAAAATTCGAATATTAAAATTGAATTTCCCAGTTGGGTGTTATCTTCTCCATGATAACAACAAATATTGGCACCAAATCTACGTGAAATTCAATTTTTAGCAATTAATTGTAATAATTCAGGTCCTGGATATCTATCTGGATTCACCTGGAATTCCAGGTGGATTTTTTCAACAGAGATTTTATATGGATATCATACGGATATATGTTAGGTTGATTAGGACATGCTTTTTCAGGTGGATTTAGACTAAATGTGATTTTTTTTGTAAACTACGATGGATTAGACACGTAACACGCTGAAAAAATTGAGATGAATATCCATGCAGAAAATCCACGGATTGTTATAGATTTAACATGGATTTTATCAATTGTTATCCAGATAGTTTTCCAGGTGGATTTTAGTGACATCCATGTAGATTTTTATTATAAATCCAGCTGCATTTTTTAAAATTGATAATTAATATAAATATAAAAGTAACAATAATTAAAAATATTACATAAAACAATATGGAACTATCTACGATAATATTTTATGAGAAAAAAAAAGGATTTGTACTTTTATTAATTTTTTCGGCATTCACCAATCTCAGTACTAACCGTGGTGAACGTTGCATAACTTCGCTGATACATTGCTGATACATTATTCCTTTACACATTTCTACAGTCTTTGGATGGAGGGGAGATGTATGAATGATTTAAATAGTTAATAATATGCTCTAGAAATCTAGCTAATAATTAATAATCAGAACAGTGTCGATGCAATAAATAAATTAAATTTCAACAACTAACTAACCCTTTAACGCTCAGATGTGCACAATTTTGGCATTCATTTCAACCTCATGCCATTTACAGAAGAAGGGTGGATAATGATCTGAAAGTCCATATACTACAGTTTTTTTGGTCTGTCTTTCGATTTTGAAAAATACTAAAAAAACGCTATTTTTGGAATACGACTTTTTTTTAATCAAATTTTTCACTATGTTACCGGCACTTAGTCATCGTCTAACTTATCAAAAACATATTCTCGGGACTAGTACTTCAAAAATATACTTTGAAATATTTTTGTTTTTATTGTTTTGTAATTCAAAATGACGTCTAACCATTGAAAATTTTTCAAAATTGAGAAAATTGCTCTAAGTTGGGATCTTTCATGTTATTTGGCAGTATAATCATACAAAATAAGTTATTCCGAGTTTTGTGTCACCTATTTTAATTGACCGGTGCAATATAACCCCATCAAATCGAATTTCAAGATGGCGGCTGCTATGAAACTACTAGAAATACGTGTTTTTCGATTGTTATTCGAAAGATAGAAGGCGTAAAATTTTCCAATTAGCAATCTTATAGGTTTTAGTCATCACTAAACTTAAATCTGAGATTATTTTTCCAAATTTCAAAATGGCGACTCTAACATGGTGTATCCTTTATGTAATATTAGCTCTTTCCAAAATAAAAAAATGCCATTATGTTCTACGTATTTTTTAAGTATTTTTCAAAAAATAAAGGGTTTAGAGTTTTAATGTATAGGAATAAACCACACAATGTACTATTAATTAGTTTATTAAATCATATACAGTAAACCGACAGTAACCAGTGCTGATCGCTGATAATTTTTGATATTTTATCTTGATGATAAAATTGCCTACCAAATTTTCCGTGGTACCGTTCGTAGCGGGATGATATGGCGCTGAATATGTATGCTTTACTCCGTTTGCTTTCAGGAAATTTTCGAAATCACTGCTTGTATACTGCCTAACCTTGTCTGTTACTAACTGATTAGGCAATCCATGCCTCGCGAACAATGTCTTAAAGTGCGCTATTACTTTATCAGTCTGCGAATTGTTTTGCATGTCGAATACTTTAGGCCATTTGCTGTATGCGTCGATAACAACCAAAGACATACGACCCTGAAAAGGGCCTAAACAATCACTGTGGATCCTATACTAACATTTACTGACTACTGGCCAAGGGTTAAGTGGCACCTTCGCCAGGTGATTTGCGTTCGTTCATACAGATTTTGCACGTAGCCGCTAACTCTTCTAGATACGCGTCGTAATTCCGGGCTATCAAACGTACGATCGCGCGCGTGCTTTCATCTTTACGATACTGAAAAGCAACTCATATAAATTTTTGAGAATTCTCGATCGCAAAATATCCGGCACTACTATTCGATAGCCCCGTACAATACAATTGCATTATTTAAATATTTTAATCAAAATTTTATCTTTAGCGGTTTCCCTCGCAATATCTGTCGCTGTCAGTACATTCAATTCGTGCTCTATATAATTAATCGCTACAAAATCGTTATCAAAAAAGAAGTCTCGACTACGCATCACAGTTGCCGTTTCTTTTGGTATTTACGTACTCGATTTTGTATGTAAAGTGTGATAAATATAGGCCCATCTTTGAAGGCGGCTGGCCACTGTCTACGGGATTTCTTGATTAGGCCCAAAAATGAGAACCAATGGTTTGTGGTCCGTTCTCAGCATTATTTCCCGGACGTATACATAATTATAAAATTTCTTGAATCCAAATACGATTGCGGCCGCCTCCTTGTGAATGATGACTCTATTTAGTTCCTTAGCCGGTATTACTTTGGATCCGAATGCAATAGGTTTTTCGATACCATTTTCGAAACGATGCGATAGTATGGCCCGTACTGTGAGGCGTCGCATGCTGGTATTAGCTCTTTCGATAGATCATAGCTGGTTAATACCCTTGGGGACGTAATTAGTAGTTTTAACCAATCAAATGCTTTTTCGCATTCCGCACTCCACGAGAAATCTGTGTCCTTTGTTAGGTCGTACAACGGCTTGAGTCGTGCCGCTCGCTCGGGCATGAATCACTCATAAAACTTTATTAGTCCAATAAGCGCTAACAATTCTTTCTTATTTTGCGGTACCGGTGCATTTAAAATAGCTTCTATTTTCTTTTGCGACGCACATAATTCCCCTCTACAAATGACGAAACCTTCAACCCGCAGCTCTCTAATTGTTTTAAAATCTCGTATAAAGTACTAACATGATTTTTATTGCCTTTTCCCGCGACGTAGATGTTGCCTAAATAGACAGCTTATTTACCTTGCACCGGACGTAAACAGGCTTCTATAATTTCTTGAAATGCCGCCGGGCCTGACGCAATGCCTTCGCTCAATTTAGTATACCGAAACAAGCCGATGTGCGTAATTATTGTTAACAACTCTCGCGACCTCTCGTCCACTGGGATTTTCATATATGCGTGCTCCAAATCTACCTGACTGATTTTTTCTCCGTCTTGCAATTTTTCAAATGCATCATTTATCATCGACAAGAGGTGACGGTTTATTACGAATTGCGGGTTTACACTTAATTTGAAATTCCCGCATATATGCACTGACCCACCGCTTTTTATAATCGGTACAATGGGCGTTGCCCATTCGCTATTTTCGACTCGCTCGATATGCCCTAACTTTTCTAAACGCTTCAATTCTGCCTCTACTTTTTCTCGTAGTGCGAAAGGTATGGGTTACAAAACTGACTTGAAAGTACTTCCGTTAAAAAAATCCGGACCAGATCGGAATAATTTAGCAAAATCTTTTACGACCTTGGCGCCTAAACTCTTGTCATCGTACGACTCGATAGCATTTAAACTCACCAGCGGCCATAACCCGAAAGCCGTTAGAATGCCTTTTCCCGGCATTACTAACGCGTCTAACATTCGAATTTCATCTCTGAACTGTACCCTTAATTTACTCAAAATTCCCACTGGATTTATCTTAAGATTATATGCGTTCATACTAAACGATACTTCTGAGATTTCTACATTCGCGAAATACTTTTCTTTCGTGTCGTTGGACAGCACCGTCCAATACAACCCGGTGTCGATTTCCATCTTTAATTCAATCGCATTTACCTGTACATCGAGATAACCGGGTGCTAAAGCGCTACTTATTTTGTTTATGTTACCACGTAATGAGAAACTGTGGATTTCGTAAGTCTCGTCTACTTGCTCTTCGCTCGTCTCCTTGTTGTTTTCCTCGTCTACTTCGTCTCCTTGTAAGTGCTGTACTCTTCGGCCTTGGGATCGACACGCTGCTTGGGTATGCCCTCGTATTTGACAACGATGGCAAGTCTTAAACCTGTGAATACAATTTCGGCCTATGTGGCCTGGGATTCCGCAGCAATAACATGGAGCCAACTCGCTTTTGTTTTCGTATTTCTTGTTGGGCGCTTGTGAGCTCGCGAAATCCTGTCCTTGAGCGGTTTTACCGTATCTATAATACGAGTACAGTGCGTTACGATTATTATTTCTAATCCCACTATTCTTTTGCTGTCTTTCGATTTTATGTAAATGGCTTGCTATCTCACCATTCGGTTCACTTACTGTTGGTCGCTCTGCCACTCGCCGGTTTCCTGGAAATCGCGAGCACAATACAAGAGCGAATACGGACGTGAAATAAAGCAATACGACGTAATGAGGATAAAATAAATACATTCTAAAATAAGGGCTTTACACTAGTCTTCGCTCCTGCGAAGTCGCATTCAGTGCTCACGGAGAGAGAAAAGGGCGCGAGATTGAGAGAGAGAGAGAGAGAGAGAGAGAGAGAGATGTTAGGAGCTAGCACTTACAGTGCGTTGCTCGGCTACTTCCAAAAGCGCGGCAACATCGCCACGCCAGTCCGGTCGCTATCGGCCTCTATTGCCGCCGCTGGTTGCACCACGTGCAGGGAGCTCGTCTGGCGCTGGGCAAAAGGTACACCAGCACCCACTCACACACTCTCTCGCTCCTCACTCACGGCTCTGTATCGCACTTTCCGTTGATCGCACGGCACACTCATTCTCCCTATCAGCGTCGCTCACACGTCCCGCGTATCTCGATAGTCGAGCGTCTCTTCTCATTCGCGGCCCTCTCAGTGCCCTCGCTCTCTCTCTCTCTCTCTCTCTCTCTCTCTCTTATTTACACATGCGATCTCGCCTCCTTCTCGCCTCTCCTCGCCGTTGACACCTGTAACAACTGTATAATATCAATATCAATACATTAATATACATTTTGGAGAGAGAGACTCGTAACGGAGGAATTACCTGTTACAATATATATATACAGGGTGTCCAGTAAGTCCCAAGATATAACTATTTCCGAAGAAGTTCAGGTCATTCCTGTAGTAACTTTCAACGGGGAATCCAATGGTGACCTAGGTATTGACTTTGAACTAGTCTTTCAGGGCCATTTCAAGATCAATTTTTTTTTTAAATGGGAACCCCTATTTTTGACAATGGCAATTGAAAGAGCGGGAGATTTTACGTACAAACATATACTCAGATTGTAGGTTAGGTATGACCTTGGTGGTTACGCAAAGGTCACTTCAAGTTAAATAAGGTCTGGGTATTTTAGAGAAAAGATAAAATACCTTCCAATGATAATAAGGTCATTTCTGTAGTAACTTTCAACAGGGAATCCAATCATGACCTTGGTATTGACCTGGAAATTGTCCTTCAAGGTCACTTCAAGGTCAACTTTTTTTTCAAATCCCCATTTTTGAGAACGGCAATCGAAAGAGCAGGAAATTTTACGTACATACATGTACTCAGGTTGCAGGTCAGGTATGCCTTTGGTGGAAGATATGATGTTACGCATAGATGAAAATCCTGAAGTCCCATCTAATATAATCTTTTCGGATGAAGCAACATTTCAACTAGACGGAACTCATAATAGGCATAATTGCAGGTATTGGGCAGATACTAACCCTCATTAGGCACGAGATGATAAATCTCAGTATCCACAAAAATTGAATGTTTGGGCTGCAATTTTTTATAATAGAATTATAGGGCCATTTTTTATTGAGGGTAATTTGACTGTCACCTCTTACGAAACTATGCTACGAAACCAAATAGTTCCTGCAATAAGAGAGATTGCTGGAAGAAACTTTGATGAAAAATGGTTTCAACAGGATGGCACTCCAGCTCACTTCGGAAGATACGTTCGTGCTTATTTAGATGACGTGTTTATTGATTGGTGGATATAACGTAGAGGCACAATTCCTATTTATCTAACTTTATTCTTGCAGCATGGTGCATTTAGAAGTAACCTCGAAAAGACCTTGCTCATAATAATCTTTAAGGCCAGGTTCCCCCAAACATTTTCAAAAATTCGAAATTTTTTGTTTTCCATAAATTGCTAGGAAATACTCTTAGAAATAGTATAGAATTAGACCCGAAGGTCGGCGTGACCGAGAATTAGGTAGAGAAGAGGGGAGAGCGGTGCACACCAAGCGGTAAATCCGGCCGCTCGAGCCCCCTAAGACTTATTATTCTCTTCCCCTCTATTTTTCGAGAATATTCTCTCATCTAAAGTTTCAGAAGAGCGTCCTACGTAGTATACGGAAGTACATGTGGAATTTTCGTGTTAGTTCGCTTCTGTCCTCGGACGCGTTGGAAAATTTTTCGTTTGTGTGCGCACAAAATTTATCATGGACTGAAAAGAAGGACGAGGATTACGGCATAGATCGAAAAGGAGGAGTTGTTGTGGTAATCGATTTACTTCAGATGATAACACTGAAAAAACCAGTTCTACTGCTGAAAAACTGAAAAACGACGATCCCTTAATTGAAGTAACTGCAACGACAGCGCGTCGTCCCGAAAATTATATTCGCGAGCCGAGAGCGGCTCACGTACGCACGCTCACAGTAATGACATGCGTGAGCGTATGGCCGAGCGTCGAGAGAGAGAGAGTCCCCACCGCGCGGCTCTCACTCGGCCGGCCTTTCGCGAATATTAAGATTGGCGAGGGCTCGATCCGTATAAGTCGGCGCGAGCGTACAAATTGGCTCGCGCTGATCACGAATCCTCAGTTCGACCAAGGTGCTCCTTGGTAGCAGTTCGACAGGGCTACACGTAGCAGTAAAATCAGAGGTGTCCCACTGATTATTAAGCCGTAGTCCTCCGGACCCAAAATCCTGTTCCAACCTTATGGCCAAGGTGCCGCTCGGCTATCCGCACTGGCTACGGGGTGCTCCTCGTAATTGATCTCCCCGCCCGATGCCAAAGTAGAGGTGCTCCTCTCTTTGGATAATTCCGTGTGCTGGAGCAGAGGTGCCCCTCTCTTCGCTCAATCCGCTGACCAGCACGTTGGCCACGAGTAAGGTGCCCCTTATTCGTGCCCGGCTCGGTCAAGGATTCCCGAGGTGCCCCTCGGTAGAAACCTTTCCCCCTTCCTATCTCACGTGAAACACATCAGACCTATTTACCGCCAGAGCGCGACAGAATAGCCTTGCTTAAATATCGATTAGATTAGTTTAGACTACTTTCCGCATACGTAATTATACACACGAATTAATATCGCCTTTTCTTTTATATGTTCTAGCATCAGATGCTTAATCGTTATGTTATGTTTAATTAACCTTTTCGCTCCGGGACTGGTCCATATATGGACCAGCATTCCGTGTGGCGACTTGTCATAAGATTATCATTACTCATTTAGTTGTAAATCCTTATTGACTGAATATATTTATTTATTATTTTCATTTAAATAGATTGCTTTATTTTACTGATCTTGAACCGAATTTCCTTTTCCATCAATTCAAACGCTGGTATACTCGAGAAACGGGAGATAACGTTACATGGCGCCCGAACAGTGAATTTTTGTAATCCCATAACACCGCAAAAACAACAATTAAGGAACGTATTATAATTAAATTTTTTTTACGAAATTTTTTATTACGACTACAGTTTTGTTAATGCACGTTAATAAATATTAAATAGCGGCGGTAACAGGATTTTTGTAAAGTAAAATAAAGCAAATAACAGAATAAAATTACGTATGCCGAGATAGAGTTAGGTTTTTATTATTCTTTCGTAGAAACTCGATATAGAAATGAGCGGCGTCGCGTGGATCTATAATCTCAAGAAGGTAGACTTTGTAGAAGAATTAACGAAAGGAAGATTAGATACACAAGGAAACGTAAATGAACTAAAACAAAGACTATCAGCATTTGTGAAAGATAATCCTCACTTGTACAATACAAAACCGGAGGACCCCGAGGACTACGACGAAGAAGAAGATACTGAGAAAGACGTAGTAACCAAGACGATTACACCAATAGCAGGCAACAGTAACATCGAAAAAGAACCGCAGATAACGGAGATCTTTGCAGTTCCAGATACTATCAGAGTAATCGAGCAGATGAGAAAATGGAACTGCCATTTTGATGGAAGAAACGTGTACGAATTTGTAGAAAGAGTAACCGAGTTGAAAGAAGCATACAGCCTCTCCGACGAAAAACTAATAAAAGGGTTTCCCGAATTGTTACACGGAGACGCTCTAAGCTGGTTTAGGAACTCAACATCAGAAAACCAGACTTGGGCACAGCTAGAAGAGGAAATACGGAACTTTTACCTATCTCCAGGAGAATTAAGACATCTAGACCGACAGATAGCAGAACGCCGGCAAGGAATAAACGAGTCAATGCGCTCTTGTACAAACACTTTATTGACTCTTATGCACAGAAGAAAAAACATCTCGGAGGAACAGCAGCTTAGTAACCTGTTTTATAATATGCGAGCCAATTACAGACTGCATATTAGATTGAATGAAATCTTTTCAGTCAATTCCCTCATACAAAGAGTAGAGGAAGTAGCCAAAACACTCCGGGATATAAAGAAAGAAAATGGAGCACCGAAAACAGAACATAGAAATTTCGAGCAGACAACAAGGAAAATAATGACGATGTCGGCTACATACGATAGAAAAGACTGTTGTTGGAACTGTAAGCAGCGAGGGCATAGTCGATTCAACTGCAATCGACCAGCGAAAAAATTTTGCTCATTTTGCGGAAAAGACGGCATTCTTACAAGAGAATGTAGATGCCAAAACAAGGGAAACGAGCAAAGGGCCGGCGGCGCCAACAGACACGACCGGCCCCAAAAACCGCAACAGAGAACCGCAACTTCACAAAACTAAAAATAGCAGGGCACTCAATCAAAGCACTGATTGATACAGGTGCAGTAAATTCATTTATGAACAGGCGAACAACAGCCACATGCAAACGAGCAGGATGACTCACCGAAAAAGAGGACAAGGCCGCAGCAATAGCCGACGGCACCGAAACACTACTAAATGATAGCGTAACCGGCAATGTCAAGATAAATGGCCGATAATTGCAGCATAAATTTTTGATAACGGATAACCTTGGACACGACATACTACTAGGAATGGACATGCTATTAAAAATGAACATTCAACTAAAACTAGCTGATCTAGAGATGCAAACAGAAGAAAATACTGAAACAAACGTATACGTAATAGAAACGGAAAAAGGCCTAGTAGAATTGTCTCAAAACGAGAAAAATCGGATAAATACATTCCTGGACGAACAATACGAATTATTAAAGAAAATAAAAGGTACTACCCCCTTAACAAAGCATAAAATCCATTTAATAGATCCGCCACCGATAAAACAGAAATATCGACCCCGAAATCCGACCATGCCGGCAATCATGAACGAAGAGGTGGATGCAATGTTAAAAAACGGTAAAAACCGATTCTGCATTGACTTTCGGCGATTTAATAAAGTCACAAAAAAGGATGCATATCCACTGCCACAAGTACATGCTACATTAGACAAGCTACGTGGGGCGCACTATTTATCTACAATAGACTTGAAAAATGGATATTGGCAAGTGTCACTCACAGAAGAGAGTAAACCACTCACAGCGTTCACAGTACCTAATAGGGGACTGTTCCAATTTAATGTTCTACCTTTTGGACTACACGCAAGTCCATCGACGTTTCAACGACTTTTAGACAGCGGAATAACACCAGAATTGGCTCCACATGCGTTTTCATACCTAGATGATATAGTCATTGCCACAAAAACATTCAAAAAACACCTAGAAGTACTAGAAGAGGTATTCAAAAGATTACGAGATGCAAAGCTAAAGCCAAATCCAGAGAAATGCGAATTTGCAAGATCGAAACTGAAATATCTCGGGCACATAGTGAGTAAAGAAGGGCTGCATACCGATCAAGGAAAAATAGAAGCTATTAAACAATTAGAACCGCCAACGAATGTAAAAGGAATACGCAGATTCTTAGGACCCATATCTTGGTATAGGCGATTTTTAAAGGACGCTTCGAGACTGGAAGCCCCACTAACAGAGCTTACGAAGAAAAAAGCAAAATGGTTATGGGGAGAAAAGCAACAAGAAGACTTCGACGAATTGAAAAAACAGCTTACCGCATCACCAATACTCGCCTGTCCAGACTGGGAAAAATTATTTACGTTACAAACTGACGCAAGCAAAGAAGGGCTACGAGCAGTCCTCACCCAAGAAGACGAGGATGGAGAAAGAGTAATAGCATACGCCAGCCGCACGCTTAACAAAGCAGAACAGAATTACTCTACAACAGAGTTGGAATGTTTAGCGGTGAAATGGGCAATTTGAAAAATGCAAGATTATTTGGAAGGGTACCATTTTAAGGTCCTTATCGATCACCAATCGCTAAAGTGGCTAGACAGACTTCAGAATTCGTCAGGAAGACTCGTACGCTGGGCAATGGAGCTCAGCTAATGGGATTTCGAAATTGAATACCGCCGAGGCGCCGATAGTGCTGTTGCCGATACATTGTCACGCCACCCTCTCAATATATGTACACTAGATGCTAAAGAAAAATGCCAATGATACGATACTAAATTCAAAGTAGTGCAAGAAAAATCTCAAGAAAATCCAGAATACTGTATAAAAGAAAATCGTTTGTATCGACACGTACTGCATACTCTAGACTTCAATGAACAAGAAGCCAATGAACGATGGAAAATCTGCATTCCCAAAAGTAAAAGGAAAGAAATCATGCAAGAAATACACGATTCTCACACCGCCGGCCACCTAGGCATACACAAAACACTTGTATGCCTAGCCAGAAATTATTATTGGCCAGGAATGCTACGAGAAGCAACAAAATACGTGAGAAACTGCGATAATTGCCAAAAACACAAAACTGAGCAAAGAGCGCCAGCAGGTTTAATGTATGCTCCTAAAATTAATAATCAGCCGTGGGAAACAGTCGCAATCGATCTCATTGGATCACTTTCGAGATCCAATCAAGGAAACGCGACACTCTTGGTGATGCAAGATCGTTTTACAAAATGGATAGAAATAAAACCACTTCAAAAAGCGACAGGACACGTAATAACACAAGTAGTACGAGAAAAGATAATTTTACAACATGGATGCCCGAAAATAATTATCAGTGATAATAAACCAGCAATAATAGTATCTTCCGAAACGTGGACAATACAACTTGCTCAGTTCTTTCAGTTATCGAGATATACAATTTATTACAATAATAGTAAAATAAATAGAGCAGATGGCGTAGTTATATACATAAGAAATGATTTAGAACATGATACAAAAATTATAGAAATTGATAAAATAAAATTCTTGGTTGTGGACTTAAAGATTAATAATAATGAAAACTTACGAATATCTGCAATTTATAGATCTCATAATTATAACGGGCAGCGGATTTTCAAGGAGCTAGCCGTTGGAGAATAGTAGTAGATCCCTGTAATGCCAACAAGGAGCTGTCATTAGGATCTGATGAATTTTTATTCTCCTAAATCCTAAATCCTGCCCTGTTACATGGCGCCCAACTAAACGACCCACGATACGGATCGTGGTCTCGTGTATCGAACGATGTCCTCTTCCATCATTCAAGGAATCCGTTTGGACAAGAGGTCCACAGTTTTCAGAGAACTTCCCCACACCTTCTTCCTGTGATCATGCACCAAAGCCTCTGAGTCGTGGTGTGTGTAGCCGACTGGGTGTCGGGACATGGAGACACACGACCATGCGCGAACTGCCTCTGAGTTACATGTATGGAAATGGATATCCCTATAGAGGGCTATGCGCTCGTTGGTATCATGCGCGTGTAAGTCTGAGTCCGTCATAGGAAAGCACTGTTTCTGCTCGGCAGTGTGCATAAAGACACGTGACGCGAAAACAGAGCATCGGCATGAGAGAGCGATAGTCATTAGGAAGGGCTCTCCCCGTCTTGGTGACCAGGTGTGGAGGCAGAAAAAGGTTAGGTGTGCAGAAGGCTTCTTACAGGGTAAATCGCTTCTGGGGGAAGGGTATAACGGGCAGCGGATTTTCAAAGAGCTAGCCGTTGGAGAATAGTAGTAGATCCCTGTAATGTCGGCAAGGAGCTGTCATTAGGATCTGATGCCGAGTCGAGGCCAGTGCGGTAATGGCCCAGTGGTTAAGGCGCTCGCCTCGTACTCTCGACGTCGGGGATTCGACTCCCGAGCACCGCGTATTTTTATTCTCCTAAATCCTAAATCCTGCCCTGTTACATGATATAGTAAAGACTGAATTTGTTCTCTCAACCAAAAAATATCTATTAGAAAATAAAAAAATTAAAAATCATTACATAATCGGAGATTTTAACATTGATATAATGTATAATGATATACATAAACATGAAAATATTATTAATCAAGAATTTCTAAATAACTTTTTAGAACAAGAATATATTCCAGGTTTTCTAGGTGTAACAAGACCATCTTCATCTGGGCAAGGTGGTACCTGTATTGATAATTTCTATATAAAAACCATCTCAATAAGTACAAAGGCAAACAAAATTACGAACCCATTTAATGATCATTTTCCTTTTTTTGTTCAACTTAATAATATAAATTTTATACGCGAAAATATAAAATTAAATAGAATAGTTAATTATAAAAAACTGAAAAATATTGGACAAAATATGGACTGGAATACAATATTATCACTGCAGGAGCCAAATTGTGCAACGGACAAAATAATAACATTTATTGCGTGGAAAGATCAACAACAGAAAGAAAACAAAAAAATTGTAATAGAGACAAAATACCTAGGAAAAAATGGATAACCACAGCAATAATAATCTCGTGCAAAAAGAAAGAATTTCTGTATAACAAATGGCAAAAACATAAAGTCTTTTAGCTTAAAAACAGAATATATGGACATTGTGACGCGTAATTATTCGGAGTTGGAATAATTCGCGTCCTCGCGAGCAACGACAGCACGAGCGCAACTAATTAGTCTTTTGGCCGCGCGCGAGGGGGGGAAGCACCCACCGGGGGTGCTCCCTTACCTAACCATGAGAG